>QVRM01003299.1:0-272500 GCA_003439945.1 Dermanyssus gallinae | reverse complement strand
GGGACCAAATCGCCACTCAGGCTACCCACTTAACTCTTCTGTCTGCCTGTGAGTTAGATATAGACGGCATTAGACTGAAAGCGGTTTCATCCGACGCTGCCGGAGCGTGGCTTGACGTGTTTCCGTCAGAGCTTGTCGGCAGTAAGCTGGCTGATGACCACTTCCGTGCCGCCAGTAGCCTCAGAGTTGGCATTGCCATGTTTGAGACAGAGGCATGCCCGTGTGCTAGAACGGTGGATGAACGTGGCCTGCACTGACTTAGTTGCACTAAGCTGGCTGGGCTTACGCAGGGCCGCCACGATGTCATTAATGACATCCTCGGGCGCGCTTTCAGACAAGCCGGCTACCGCGTCAGACTGGAGCCTGGTGGACTACAGAGCGACGACAAGCGTCGACCAGACGGCCTTACCAGCCGAGACTGAGACCGCAATCGGCCGCTGGCATGGGACGTCACCGTCTCCGACACGTACGCCCTCGGCTATCGCGCACTAGCCAACGCGGGCGTCGGCAACATTATCCACCAACGGGAGATGCCCAAACGGCGCTTATACGCGCATCTCCTTGAGGACCACGTTGTAATGGCGTTCGGCCTCGAGTCATCTGGCGTTTGGGGCAAGGATGCACTCAAACTGACAAAGGAGCTTGAGAAGAAGCTCTTCGAGGCCACAGCGCAGCCAAGATCGACCGCTTTCCTTCGACAGAGAGTGTCATTAGAATTACAGAGAGGCAACGCCAAGATGATGTTGAGTGGTTACCGACACTCAAGCAATAAGAATAATATAAGCAGTATTGTAGATATTATATAAGTAATATATTGATAATTGTGATACATGTACATATTGATAAAAAAACCATTGTTAAAAAAAATTCTTATTATTATTATTATTATTATTATTATTATTATTATTTTTTTTTTTAATATTATTTATTATCATTCAGTTATTACAATCGTGGGGTCTGAACGTTTAAGCCTGGTTTATCCTGCTCCGGTCGCTTTCTATCAATTCATGGCTTCTATGATGGAAGCCACATTTCCTCTACAAACGGCCAAAGACATCATCTGTATCAAAAACATGGCCTCGCGTCGATCGCCCGTAACTTCTGCTATGCGTTTTTCGATATCTTTCCGAATTTTCGCTGTACCTGAGCTGATGGGGCCGAGCGTCTCTAACGTAATGGGTACAAAGTTGTAGCTTCTAGATAGCTCGAGATACTTCCTTTGTTTTTCAGAATTCGCACGCTTTGCTACTCATACCGGCGCAACGGCGCTGTGGTGTAAATACGATAAGGCCGCTGTGCATGAAACCGTTACATCCCATACAAGGCCTTTTCCGTGTGACCACAGCGGAATGGTGACACCGTCAGGCCGCAGCTCACTGCTGCCATTAAGACCATTCGGCTTGGGTGTAGATCGTATCCCTGCCCTTCTAAGAGCTCTTCTAACTATGGCGTTAAGTTCAGCGTGTCTTGTAATTCGGCCGGAATTTTTCAGACAGCTTAACGGGTGTAACCCGTCAGAGTCAACAGGTTGGCCGCATCGCAGACATGAGAAGGGCTGGCAGACGGGGGCGCCTATTCTAAGGGCTGACACCATGCGGAAAGAGTTTGGATCCAGCATGGTGCCAAGCTGACAGGAGGGCAGCGCTTGAAGCCAGCCCCCGCTGAAAGGATGTTGAGCCGCTAGAAAGACGGCACGCTCTCTTGCTGATGTTAGGCTATCTGTTATGTCTCGTGCGGACTTCTTAGTTTTGCAAACGTCGATAAGATTTTGATTCACGTGTTCTCTCACGGGGTCGAGTTGACTTCTGACTGTGGTATCTGTCACTATTGCTGCCTTTTGTAGTTCAATCCTTGCTTCCTCCTCAATGAGTGATTCCGCCAGGAAGCCAAATTGATTCAGGGCGCAGCTAGATCTGTGGCTCTTTTTATTCCAAGGCCTCCGTTTCCGATAGAAGGCTAGCTCTGTTCCTAGTGTTTCCTTCTAAGTCAATGTTTAGTATTTCGCTTAGAATGTCTCTGGTGGTCTCGTCATAGGCTGCAAGGCCTTCCATGTGTTTAAGAGTCTGGCAAGTTTGTAGCAGGTAGACAAATCTTGGTGAACCAAGACTGTGTCTCCAAAGGCACAGAGCCACCTGCGGGTGCATACTTGTCAGTCGTGGGCGAATCTTTACCAGGGTCTCTCGTTTAGCATCAAGAGCGCGTGGAATTCCTTCGGGCATTACAGGAGAACCTAGAACATCTAGGTTATCCTGAGTTACACGAGATATCCCAGGAAGTGCTTCCATGATTGTTTGTATAGCCTGCGCTTGATCTGCGCTGAGATGTACCTCCGACAGCTAAAACCTCGCACTTTGCCGCCTTGAGGGTCAGTCCTCCCGGTTCCTCGAAGTTCAATATAGCCTGCACATCCCTCGCTACGACATTTGCGGGACCTCCTAAGATAGCGTCGTCTAGGTACCAGGCATTGAAAGGGCTCTGTAAGCTAGATACCAGATCAGAAATGCTGAGGCCGAACAGAGCTGGTCCCAATGAGTCTCCCTGCTGAATGCCAGTTTGCGACTCTATGATCGTATCTGCGTTCCAAGCGAGGATTGAGAAATATCTATAACCCTGCCATATCATCGGATAGAGGTGTGGAGCTTTTCTCTTTACTTCGTCGAAAATGTTGTCCCTTCTTATTGTGTTGAACGCGTTTCGGAAGTCTAGTTTGACTAGTACTTTTGTTTCCAGAAAAGCGCGTGTAGCGTGTACAGTAGCCTCTGCTCCTCCTCTAATGGCAACACCCATTTGATGGGGTGAAACCGCAGCAACTATGGTCCGTTTGTTCATAGCCATCGCGATCTTTGAAGCCATTCTTCGTAGAGTTAGTCCGCATGCTATGGGCCTGATGGAATTATCCTTCTTTCGGAGGGCAGTTAAACTTGCGCCATAAAAAAACGGGTTGGCAGAACGATGGCAAAGCCCCATTGAGCACTCTAGCCATAAGAACGCTTAGCTCTTCCAGAAGTCGCTCTGAGGATGGAATCGTTTGGCTAAGCATGTCCCAAAGATGTCGAGGCCGTAGGCCGTCTAAACCGGCTCCACTTGCAAAAGGGAAAGATCAAATGGTCTCTAAAACGAGAGGTCCTTCAATTTTATCCAGGCCTAGAGTGGCGGGCTGTTGCAGAAGGTCTAACTGTTCTTGACACCCGGGTGGACTAATTGGGTGTTTGCTTTGTAGTTCAGACTCAGTATGTTCATTTTGTGGTGCCAATTTGTCTGAGGAGAGTAGCGATCGAGCAGCAGAGCGAATATCGCCCTCTGCTAATTTCATCTCTGCCTGGCGCACGCTGTATTGGTCGTTGGCTACATTACTTTTAATAATTTTAGTAAGTGTTTTCTTTTTTGGTGAGGTAGTGTAAACATCAATGATGGAAGCATCATAGGATTCTTCCAACTTTCAAGATCGAGCTTTGTATTAAAGTTGCTTAATGCTTTCGTATATGCTGTAGTTCAGATTTCTCTAGCCCCACAAGGTATGATTCTATCAAGCCTTAGACTTCTGCGAGCATGTCATAAGGTATGTACTAATAATTTCGTGTCAGGTTGGGTGTCGGTGTTTAATGTAATGGTTATCTAGCTATTTGGTCCCGGATTGTGATCCTTGTGTGTGAAGGCTTCAACAAGGTGCTACAGAGTGTTTTCGTGTTATGTGAATTTTCAGGCCCTTGGATGATCGTATGGCTCGCCCACACTAGTTGCAAACATATGGTGTCTGGAAGAGCGGTAAAGCCATCTCCGAGTCGTTCTCGGTGGCATCTCGAGTATTGTGGTATTGTTGGCTAGTCATAATAATAAAAATAATAATAATAATACAGTAGTTCCCTACAATTGTGGGACTCAAACGTGTACTTTTCCGCGTAGGCTCACCCCCCCCCCCCCCCTTCTCAATCCATAGAGCCGATGATAGCGGCGGCGTTTCCCCTACACACTGCGAGCGAGAGTTGCTGACGCAGAAACTCGCCCTCGCGCTGGTCACCCGTGTTAGCACTAATTTTGACACCTAGGTCTTTGAGAAAGATACTTGTGCTCTTGCTGATCGGGCCCATCGTTTCCATGGCGACGGGTACGAAGTGATATCTCCTCCCCAAATCAGAGTATTTGCGTTTCTGTGCGATCTCGGCATGTTCAGCAACCCACCCTGACCTGATGGCGCTGAGCATCAGGTATGACGGAGCCACTGTACATGATACCGTGGCATCCCATACCAGGCATTTGCCGTTGGACCATGGCGGGATGGTGACGCCGTCTGGTCTTTTGTCGTCTTCGAGGCCCAACCTGGGCTCCAGGGTGCTTGGTATGCCGGCTCTACGAAGAGCCTTATTTAGGATCGCGTTGATTTCCGCGTGCCTGGGAGCCCTACCAGGGCTTTTAGTGCAGCTCAAAGGGTGCAGTCCGTCCTCATCCACTGTTTTTCCACACGCCTTACACTCGTATGGCTCACATATGGGAGCGCCTTTTCTCAGAGCGGCCACCATGCGGAAGGAGGTGTTGTCCAGCATGGTGCTGATGAAGGAAGTGCTCTTAGGAAGCCACTGCTGAAAGTGTCACGGGCAGCTATGAATACCGCTCTCTCTGTCGGGGATTGGATGTCATCTAAGATCGTGCGAGCGGTCGTTTGACACTTGTAGCTGTCAAGCATGTGCTGTGTAGGGTGTTGCTCCCAGGGGCCAGGGCCTATCGCTTGTCTAGCTGCCAGCTCAGCTTCGTCCCTCCTTCCGCGCAGCACAGAATGAACATCCGGTTCTAGCAACGTCTCCGCAAGCCCCGAGAACTCTATGATAGAGGCCGCGTAGCACAACGAAGCAAGCTCTGCCACGGACCTTAGTCCCAGTCCTCCTTCGCTGAGAGCAAGTGTGGCCCTTTCCCAGGATCTGTCGGTAAAGGCCACGTTTAGAACTTCACTCAGTATCTCCTTTGCCACCTCGTCAAATGCTTGCAAATTATCACAGTGGTGGCCTGTGGGGGACGTGCGTAGAATGTAGTTTAGCCTAGGTGATCCTAGGCTGTATCTCCATAGACATAATGTAGCCTGTGCGTGCATCGCCAATAGCCGAGTTTTGATACACCGGAGGGCGTCCCGCTTATCCAGGATAGTTTTTGAGATCTTCCGAGATCCAATGGGCGCTCCCAGGACTTCTGGGTCAGGCAACTCAATTATCTTTGTACCGGGCAGGGCGTCTGCAATGAGTTTGCATGCCTCATCCTGCTGGTGGGAGGTTCCACCTACAGCTATGACCTCGCATTTTGAGGCGTTAAGAGTTAGGCCTCCCTCCTCAGCAAACTGTAGCACTTCGCGTATGTCGGAGGCCACTATGTTTGCCGGGCCGCCTAGCATACCATCGTCTAGGTACCACACATTTAGTGAACTTTTCATGCGGGACACTAATCCTAAGATTCCTAAACTAAATATTATTATTATTATTATTATTTCATATTGGTGCTTATTCTCTAGTAAAACAAAGTTGCTGGCTTGGCTGTGGCTATCAACTTCTCATGCCTTGCCTTTCCAAAGGAAAACGTCGTTTTCATTGTCGGCGTGATGAGTTGTTGATATAACTGTTGGCGCCACTTTGTAGATAAGATGTTCCAACATCAAAATTTAGTTGAGTAGCCGTTAGAATTCGAACTTAAATGGCAGCGGCATGCCGCTTAAAACCTACGAGCCGTTACGCGGGTGGTTTCGTTTTGCTTCATCATGTCGTGTGGATCTTCACAGCCTCATGGCTGCTCGTGCCTCCGTCGCATGGCCACACACAGTACACTAAACTGATCACTGAGTTACAGGCATCACTCTGGTATGTTACTTCCTGGGTTTACCAACCTGCACACACATGAATAGACGTGTTTCCTCGGAGCTCGATATGCGCACGTCCGCACTTCTTGGCGTCTGCCAGGTTTATTATAATTAATAATAATACAATTATTGTTATTATTATATTATTATTATTATTATTATTATTATTATTATTATTATTATTATTATTATTATTATTATTATTATTATTATTATTATTATTATTATTATTATTATTATTATTATTATTATTATTATTATCAGTTTTCAATATACATCCCTTCCCCCGCGAAAAGGCTGTGGAAGGCATTAGGAAAATCGTTTACTGAGATGCTGTTAAGAACTGATGTCACATTTTCTTAACTCGATGTCAGGTCGTCAATTCGCCCCCTTCTTGAAGGCAGGTTTGAGTTCATGAAAGAACATAACGTGGGCCACTCTGGCTTAATGCGGGGTGTTCGCAGTGTCTAAATGCGAGGACTGTGACCCTTTTTTGCTCAAAAACTGATGAACAAGGACGTTTGTGTGGGCTAGAGCATGGTTGGCACACGATTATAATTTCAGCCTTTGGGCTGGCCACTGGCCTACTGCTGCGAAGATTGTGTTCTGAAGGCTCACGACAATTCAGAAAACGGTGCCTCATATTGTTAAAGATGACAATGTATAAAACCATGCCTGCGCAGATCACACTTCAAATTAGTTAGGCGGCCCCCTTGAGGAACAAAAATACTGATAGTTTGATTGATTTATTGTTCGCTTGGCATGTATAACTAAATACACATGTCACCCTTTTATATCAGGGGCATAGTATAAGAGGTTTTAGTTTCCCTAGTTACATATTCGTCTAAGCAATGGCGCCACTTGTTTCTCGCAACTGAATTGTTGTATTTACTGAACATCTACTGAACTTAACCTATATACAGGGTGTCCCTATTTGTGTGGCCAAAACGCTAGGATATGGTCAAACTCGGTGAGAAAATCATTTTTGCCAATGGGTAGAAGCCGGGAGAACGTTTTGTTTAGGAGTGAGGATGAAATTTATAAAAGCAGTTATTCTGTCTTTTTTCTCCTACATAGTTGTGCAAAATCTACGTTTGCGGGAGAACCAGTCAACGCACAAAGGAACCGATCATACCGGCGTGTTTGGCGGAAAATAAAGTCTGCACAATAAAGTATACATTACTAGCTTGCGTAGCAAAAAGCGAATAGCCAGATTAAGGAAAGTCATAAAAGTCAAAATGTTACGTTAACGCTTTTTTGTGCAACATCGTAATTTTTTCCATTACGACCAAAAATGCACGTCCAAAAGACTACTCTCAGGCAATAGCAGATTTAATGCCCATCATTTTCGTATCAAGGTGATGGTGCTGCGTTACGTAGTTGTCAAGTCACTAAGCTTTTTCGACAGTCATAGTTGTTATGTTTTACGTGCAAGTTTTCACGTTCAGAACCGTAAAAATTTGCCAAGGCGTTTCCGTCCCCTCCTTCCACTAGGAAAATTTATTCTCTTGTTGAGTTCTACCAAACCTCAAAATATGTACCTAACTTTCAGATACGCCCTATGGAAATATGCATGCCTTCGCTTTCGATATGGCTATCGAAAAAGCTTGGTTACTTGGCAACTACGTAACGCAGCACCATCACTTTGGTACGAATGTAGTGGGCATTAAATTTGCTATTGCCTGAGAGTAGTCTTTAGAACGTACATTTTCGGTCGTAATGGAAAAAAAATACGATGTTGCACAAAAAAGCGTTAACGTAACATTTTGACTTTTTATGACTTTCCTTAATCTGGCTATTCGCTTTTGCTACGCAAGCTAGTAATGTATACTTTATTGTGTTATATTTAATTTTCCGCCAAACACGCCGGTATGATCGGTTCATTTGTGCGTTGACTGGTTCTCCCGCAAACGTAGATTTTGCACAACTATGTAGGAGAAAAAAGACAGAATAGCTGCTTTTATAAATTTCATCCTCACTCCTAAACAAAAGTTTTCCCGGCTTCCACCCATTGGCAAAAATGATTTTCTCACCGAGTTTGACCATATCCTAGCGTTTTGGCCACACAAATAGGGACACCCTGTATATATATATATATATATATATAGAAAATATTGTGATGATTTATTAAACATTTACAATACGTTTGCACACTCGGCAGTGCTCGCCTTATATATATATATATATATATATATATATATAAAATATTGTGATGATTTATTAAGCATTTACAATACGTTTGCACACTTGGCAGTGCTCGCCTTATATATATATATATATATATATAAGCAAAGTTTCTTTAATGCTAGGTGGCTGCACTATATATACATGCATAAATAGAAGCTGCCAGCTAATGGCAGCCCTTGAAATAAGTTTGAGAGAAGAGAACTCCTGAGGACCATTTGAGACGTCGTCGTCTATTGCACTTGAGGGGACACGATGTTGGCGGTTGGATTGCAATGAGGAAAGAGTTGAAGGCCATTATAATTGATAGTGCACGCTTGACCCTCACACTAGTAGTAGTAGTAATTATAATGCCGGTCAAAACGAGTTGTAGTTGTTCTCATAGAAGTTGCACTCATAATTGTAGTTGTCCAAAATAGGCAAGGTTCACTTCGTAAACTTACTTAGAACCCTACTCAAAAAAAACAAATACGAGTTAGTTTAGCAAACTTGCTTGCAATGGCAGTCTATTGGCTTAACAGAAATAATACGTTGCAAATAAGCTCGGTAATGCATAAGCAAGGACGTTTTTAGTTTAAATATAATTCGTGCGCTAGCAACGAGATTATAAGTACTATATACACTTTCAATAGTATTTTTCAGCTAAGTTAAATCAAGTCTAAAATGAAGATTTGTATTATTATTTTTAAGCAAATAGCTAGTCAAATGATGTCTATGTTTTTTACCAATAATTGTATGGTGCTTTAATTTATTACGCCCTTATTTTGTCAAAGAAAAAACAATGTGATTTGTACAGACATTACCCAACGCTATGTTAGTTTGTTTACTTGTATGGAGGACACCTCTGTCACGGCAGAGTTATATTAAAACCTACTAGTCATGACCGTGTCTTTGCATTCTCGCTACAAAAAAAATACTCTTTGCGCAGTTAGTACTGTTAACTAACACTGACAAAGTAGATTGGCTACTTCAATAATTATTTTTCATGTTTATTTAGAAGAATATATATAATGCTTCACGACGTTGCTTCTCGTCGACCCAGTTGCTCCTTCTGCGCGCCGTAGCCGCTCTATCGCTCATGCCCGTGAGGAAGTCCTGCCCGCCCCCTGGCGCGAAGGTCCGGGTCCATCCAGTCTTTCATAGTTCCGAGCACTGAGGTCGCGTTACATCTTTGGATCTCCAGGGACAGTCGCTGGCAGAATAAGGCGTGCGCCCTCTTGTCCATCGTCGCCTGCTGTAACGCGCCGCCAACCCGAGAGATCAATGTTACCGTGAGGGACCTAGGGCCACCCATGGTCTCGAACGCGAATAACGAAAAGTGGTGCGCCCGACTTAGGTCCGCATACTTTCCTATCTTTGAGGTCTCAGCTCGCGAAACGGCAGTCCCCGGGCGAGACGCGCCGGAACCGACAAGAGAAGGGGTCAGAGAGTCGGTCACTATCGCATCCCACACCAGGAAACGACCCTTATAGATGGGTATCAAAGTCATACCGTCGGGGCGCTTACCGTCGTCTCTTGAAAGCCCAGGTGGTTCCAGGACGCAGGGAATCCCCGCCCTCCGCAGCGATCTTGCAAGTATTTCATTGAGGGCAGTGTGTCTTGGGCGCCGGCCCGCTGCGTCAGCGCAAGACAGGCCGTGTCTGGCGAGTCGCCCGACGGACTCGCCACAAGAGCATCTGTGTGGCTCAACCAAATCAGCTCCAAATCTCAGGCCAACGCATATCAATTGGTGTCAGTTTTGTTTTGTATGTCACAACATTGCATCAAGTTGCAACACGCTTAATAACTTTTGACTGAACACGCCTAAGATGCTAAATGCGTATTTTAAGGTATGATCTGCAAACTTTCGAATAAAAAATAGCCCAGAAATCACAAGACTTTGGAAAAATACACATCATATTTCTTTAAGATAAAGCAACGAAAAATTACATTACAGGCAAGAGTTGCAATCTGGCCATTTAGTATGCTGCAAGCTTATGTTGATGGCTTGATGAGCCAAGCCACATTTTTTCCTAGGGCAGATTAGATATAATCAAAACCATTAACATCATTGTTTACGACAGCTACATAACCTGTACTAGCAGTGTGTGGAAAATGAGGAAGAATACTAGGTTACAGAAGTTAGTACAAAACAAGTCGATAGAAAATGACGAGCAAGACAGCTGATAACCATGCAAGTTATCGAGTAAGAGAAACGCTGATGGGCGGCGGATATTACTTAGTGGCGTTAGCCTTGCCACGACGAGAGAGAAGGCAGGCCGAAGAGAATAGGCAAAACAATATATGCGATAAACAAGATAGGCGGAACTACTTTTCTGGCGCCATTGTGACAAGAATAACATTTTAGTTAGGGCCAAGGGAAGATTTTTATTTGAAGGAGAGTGTGTATTGATCCACTTGGACTTACTTAACGTAAATATATTGTTAATGTTACTTCTTCAAGGCACTTTTATGTATACACGTGCATCGCAAGGTGGTATACTTTATTTCATTAAACGTATATGCCTTTGCATAAACACCTGCACTCAACAATAAATTAGATTCATGCGTGCCTACTTAGACATCCGTCATAAACAAACCAGACCATTGACAGGCTTTGAACCGCCACAGTTCCACGATTCATGAATTGTTGATTATACATTATATTTATGAGATACAAAATAAGAGCTCAAGCAAATCCGCCAGCCTGAACTGGTGTGAAGGATAGTCACAGTACGACATTTAAACTAGGAGTTTACAAGCAAAGTCTTTTTTTTGCTGTCTTATTAGGAGAACATATCAAACTAAACCGAATAAAAATCTGAATTGTGCTTTCCAGAACCTTTTCTTGATATTTTTAAATTAAAGCTCTGGTGTATATTCACAGATAAAACATGTATGGTAAAACAACAAGCATAGTGTTGTTGTAGATGTGAAGGTTTGACTAGCTGAGTAATACGAAAACTAGATCCGAAAGTCATCGCTATGTGGATTCCCATCCGTTAGGGCAGCTGTCGTTTCAGGACTGCTTTGCGAGCAATCGACGGCGACCATGAACGTGCTTCTTGTTGAGCATATCAACAATACTTTTGTCCGCAAATGTCTCGACGGCTGCCTTCTGCTAGGCGACCTTGGGGCGATGATGCAAAACGCATAGCGCGTTCTGAACTTTTGCACAGCTAGTAGCCTCAGAATGGTATTTCGCAACTGCAAGGCAATTATCCCTGAGCCAACTGCTGCTCACCAATCTAAAATTATCGATGACATCCGTATCCTCTTCGCAGCGTGGTGCAGGGTGGTCACAGAAAGCTGCTTCATCGCCATCCGAGGGTTCCCTTCGACCAGGCTTATTGCCGCCTAAGGACAGCTGTCTACTAAAGCAGAAGTTCGGAAAGTGTGGACTTCGATGGCCTACGAAAAACACTACCGCTAATCGTCGCGGAAAATAGTACCAATCAAAATAAATAATACCGAAAGGGCGAAAACCTGACTTCTAGCTCTTCTGCCTTCAAGCGTAGTCGGTACTTGAGTCAACGACGCGCTTACACGCGTGTACGTTGCTTTAAGGCTAGGCGCCTGAGTTGTGGGACGACATACTTGTGGTTGCGAAGAAGCCGTAGACGGTTTCGTGACCCGCGTCGAATTATTGCCGAACTGGCGCCGGCCAGAATAAGCTACGGAAATAATCCGATTAGGCAGGAAGGATCCTTCAATTTCTTGCCGCTGGCATTTGCAACGCCGGGTGCCTCGGCCGCATTCACCACGCATCTGTTTTTTAAGAGTATCGGAACTACTGGCGGCTGCCACCGGAGACAATCGAAGCATTTCTTTGTCCAGCGAGGAAGCGCCGCTGCCCTTACTGGGTACAGTAGCGTAATGGTGACCACGGTTTGTGATCGTGTGCTAGTGGTGTAGTGCAGTTTCGGATCTAATGACTTCCGGAATCGAAATGACACAACAAGCAACTCTAGAATTAAAACATTTTTTAAGGAGGTTGTTTTTAATTCTAGACTATCCTCCGTCCCCTACGGGCTTGGAACTTAACCTGAGGTATATCTTCAATGCACCGAGGGCCGGACATGTTAAGATATCTAGGGTTTCCCCAACAGTCCTTGTGGCAGCATGGCCGCTGACTCTCAGCGGTATGGTTTATCATCTATAAATGATATCAAAGTCGATAGGGTCGAACGGCTTTGATCGGCAGTCTACACGCGAAAGACTCAATTATATACATTTAACGTTTTTTAAGTCTTTGATAGGAGCTAACGCGAAGAACCAATTATGGACATAAATGCATGCTAAATGCTGGAATGTTCTATAGAAATGACCTTGGCTTCAACGCTTTAAACACAATTTAAAATACGATACACGATTAAATACAATTACAAATATAATAGATAACGATGGTAATCACAAACCTTTGTTATGTTTGTAGCCTTTATCCTTTATTACAAAAAAAGGGATGTATGTACAATGGATATATATGGACGGCCAAATCTAGGATTGACATATACCGATCTTATTGTTATGTATGCGCATAGTACATGTAGCCATACCTAGAGAGAAACAGAGAAAGCAGAACACGCACTATGCCCGTGAACTAGAGCAAAATATATGAATACTAGAACCTAGTAGTATTTTTTCTGACGACGCTAATTAATAGAGTGATACATGAGGGTAATCAAAACCACCACGGGCAGGTCGGAGCATATATCTAACAAAGTATAAAAATGCAACATTTAGCGCAGTGCAGTCATGACATTTTAATAGTAAAGGATTTCTTGAGACTTGTTTAAAACTGACTTCAAACATTTTTGTTATTGAAATACAAAGCCAAACATGTATTCTTATCGTAGTCTCTGTGCGTCAAGAGCGACGAGGTTTCAGCACGCGTGTGTCATTGACAAATTGAATTATTGTTATACCAGCACAAAATAAATGCACGAAACATATATATATATATATATATATATATATATATATATATATATATATACAGGATCATTCGTATCGAAATGTACTTCTTTCGAGGTTTGATAGAACTCGGCAAGAAAATAATTTGTCCCTATGGAGAGAGGACGCGGGAACGTCTTGTTTAGGAGAGAGAGTGAAATTTATAAAACGTACTTATTCTGCCTTATTTCTCCTTCATAATTGTGCAAAATCTACGTTTGCGGGAGAACCAGTCAACGCATGAAAGAACCAATCATATCGGCGTGTTTGGAGGACACTAGCTTGCGTAGCGAAAAGCGAATAGCAGAATGGGGAAAGTCATAAAAAAGTCGATATTTTGTTATGTTGTACGTTAACGCTTTTTCTATTATTATATCTGATCTATATAATTTTTTCTATTACGACCGAAAATGTGTGTCCAAAAGACCAGTCTCGCGCAATAGCAAATTTAAAGCCCGCCATTTCGCATCAATGTGATGGTGCTGCGTTACGTACTTGTCAAGTAACTAAGCTTTTTCGATAGCCATATCGAAACCGAGGCATGCATTCTTGCATAGGGTGTACGAGATAGTAAGGTACAAATTTTGAGGTTTGGTAGAACTCGGCAAGAGAATAATTTTTCCTGGTGGAAGGAGGGGGCGGAAACGTTTTGGCAAAATGTTACGGTTCTGAACGTGAAACTTGCACCTAAAACATAACAACTATGACTGTCGAAAAAGCTTAATTACTTGACAACTACGTAACGCAGCACCACAACTTTGGTGCAAAAATGGTAAGCATTCAATTTGCTAGTGCGCGAGAGTGCTCTTCTGGAATTACATATTTGGTCGTAATGGAAAATATTTACGATTCTTCACGAAAAAGCATTAACGTAACATATCGACTTTTTATGGCTTTCCTCAAAGTGGCTATTCGCTTTTCGCTACGCAAGCTAATGAAGTATCTTTCGTTGTGCAGAATCTTTCTCCGAACATGCTTATATGATTGGTTCCTTCATGCGTGGACTGGTTCTCCCGCAAACGTAGATTTTGCACAACTATGTAGGAGAAAAAAGGCCAAATAACTACCTGTATTAACTTCACTTCTCTTAAACAAAACGTTCCAGCGTCCTCCCTCCATAGGGAAACATTATTTTCTTGAAGAAGTACATTTTGATACGAATGACACTGTATATATATATATATATATATATATATATATATATATATATATATATATATATATATATATATATATATAACAAGTTGAGTATTGCTAGACAGAGTATTCATACCTAGAATACAAAGGATATGAAACACGTTATAAGCTCAATTCCAAAGCCTAGCCAATAAGTCTTTGTCGATTTGCACTATCGACCGATTTCTCTAATCTAAGTTGAATAGTGCTTCTCCTCATTTTGTGATTCCACACGTTCTCTAACATTTAGCATGGTCTCCCTTGTGCGTAGGTTTATGAATAAAGTTTAGGCGTGGGTTTTATGAATAAGGTCACTTGTACGCAACGTTATTACAAGTGCAGCCTTACAAATGTCTGGAAAAGTTCTTTGTTCAAGGTACAGTTTCATCAGATAATCTAAAAGACAAGCAAAAGTATTGAATTTAGACTTAACCTGTCTGTCAGGTATTCAATATTACCTATGATTGCCGAATTATTAAGGTCGTGTTTTAACGTTAGTATTAAATTAGCTGGCGGGGCTCTTCATTTATAATTATTTGGATCTAACCTAACCTTTGAATAATCAGTGAAAACCCTCGTATTAGTGTATCAACTTGACCAGCTTTTATCGGCATTTAGTCTTTAATTGATTCAGTGCATCTTGAGTACTTTTCATATTAAAATCCTACAGAGACTTAATCAAATAATTAGTTCCTCGTTTATCTTATATTTGAGATTATAATCCTTGAATTTATCGTTTTAAATACCACCGCATGTTACAAACTTTTCTTTTAAGTAAGTCTCTCTCAATAAGCGCACTAGCTTCTTTAATTAGTTTTCATAAACCACACATCTGCGCTATTAACTCCAGCTGCAATCCAAATGACAAATCTTAACTAACATTTGTTTTCCTCTATGCTTTGCACTAATTTTGGTATAACTATGATTTCTTAGGTAAACGGTTCTCTTTGTGGTTATTTTTTCTCAGCTCACTCATCATGTGTTACACCGCACTAATCAGATAATCCACGACTCTATTAGTGTCAGTTATTTGGAAATATCTCGTCCAATATTTTGAGTGAAACTGAAATCTCATTACCTCAGAATAATACACTGTTTTCAATGTTTTACAGAGTAAAAACCTATAGACGATGCTCAAGCTTATCAGACTTGTAGCATTACGTGGTCGTACATCATTAATTACGCATGGATCCCTGAGAACGTTAATTTGTGAAATACATGGTCAATCAAGTACCTAACCCTAACTGAGTAATTTCTTTATGGCTTATTTGAATTCTTTTAGCACTCAGAGCATGCAAGGAATATTGAACTATCTCACTAATTTTGCAATTAGATAATATTCATATTTCAGCAACAACGTTAAGCATTGGAGAAGTACACAGAGTGCATTTGTCGACTGTGCTCTCAAGCATGTACGAAGTACATTATCTGTATCAATGTTATACTCATACTCAGTATAGTATGTGATGACATATATATATATTTTTTCGTTTGATATGTATAGCTAAATAAACATGTCACGCCTTTACATCAGGGGCGCCTAGAGCGGCGGTATATACAGGGTGCTGCAGCGAAATCCAGATACATTTTGGCGAGCTACTCAGCATTGACGGAATGCGTTAATTCAGATCGGTCTGCGTTAGCAGACAGCCCACTCACAATAGAACAACAAAACATTGTCATCATGGACGGTGGTGCAACACCTGGAAGGAAGATTCACAACTGCCGACGAGAAGTGAGGACGCCAAAAGCGATCAAAATGGTGCAAAACTGCGTTTTTAAGGATCCAAGTCTATCGATGCGCCGTTTAGCGATCAAATTCAGTATAAGTGATTGTTCTCTGCGTCGGATTATGAACGAAGAACTGCACTACAAGTCTTACACGTTCGAAGTCAGACAGATGTTGTCTCAGGCCGCGAAAAATACGAGGATGACTTGCTGCCATCTCATCCTCACGTTTTTGAGACACGAAATGGCGGGACATCTTCGATGCTTCTCCGACGAAAAAATCTTCACCATTGACCAAACACATAACCCAAAAAATGACGGGTGGCTCGCAAAAGACCCTGAGGATGTACTAATCGTGAAGTGTATTCATGTATTCTGTGAGGGGGGTAAAACCATGGAGTGATAGAGTGTCCAATGGAGGACAATATGTCTTTCAACAAGACGGCGCTCCCGCCCACACCAGCAACCTTGTCCAGGATTGGCTGCAGGGCAACACGACGGCGTTATGGGACAAGACGATTAGGCCCCCTAGCAGTCCAGACTTAAATCCCCTGGACTTCTATGTAAGGGCCGTAGTTAAGCAAGAGTTTAACAAGTCTCGAGTTTAACAAGTCTATACAAACATAGAAGCGCTACGCAGAGCCATTGTCAAATCGTTCAAGAATCTCAATCCGCTAACTTTTAAGAAGGCCTGTGGGCGCTTTCGCGCCAGAATTGATAGTGTAATTGCTGCTGATGGTGACTACATTGAATAAAAATGTTTCTCAGGGGTGCCTCTAACGGCACGTAAAAAAATTGACTGAATTATATGTTTTCATTTAGATACAAATTGCGAAACGGGCGATAACGTTTAGTCTGGATTTCGCTGCCTGTATATTACCCACGAAGTCATATTATAAATGTATCCTTCAGTGCCTACTGAGCAGCATTATCTACTGAGATTTCTATTGAGACAACCTTTTTATATTATCGACCTGGTCCCAACTAACATTTGGTCCTAAAGCCAGGGCTTCAGACAGGTCTATATCTCTGCTTCCCCCCCCGCAAGGCTGTCCATTCTTTTACAATATGTTCAATTGACTCATTCCCTAACCCACAAGCTCTGTACCTTCTGTACTTTGCCCCTGCCAATATTTAGCTCATTGTATCGTATACCCGTTTACCTCACCCTTTTTTCGTTTTTATTTTCTATATATACCTGCTAAGCTCGATCTAGAACCCATTGGCAATTCCAATTTACCCGTGTACGACATTATTGCCCTCGATTTCAATCCAATTTTTGTTTTGATCTTTAGTGCCGTCTTCACCACCGGGATCTGTTTAACCCATCTTATACTTTTTATTCTTAGTCCTAATACTAACTCTTAGCTTACTTTGTACTTCTTTTTGTATAAGTTCTGACATCGCCCTTCTCCCTCAGAAAACTCCCTGACGCAATTAAAACGGCACCCAATGCAAATCTCATCATTCCTATTTTTATTGTTTCTAACCCCTTTTCCGAGCTTGCGCTGTGATCCAGAGAGGCATTAACAAAAGTCAATCCTGGCACATGCATGGCCTTCCATAAATTCCTTGTTACTATATATTTATTAAACCCCAGAAACCCTTACGCTTTACTGCATTTCTTTGCTTGGCGTATGGCCAAATGGGCCCATGCTAATCCAAATAGCGCTCGCCTATTTGGTGATTAGTCACGATTGTCTTACAGAAGTATGTATATTGATACCAACCTTTTTATGTGAAATAAAAGTGATGTTATGTTATGATATGTTATTTCTTTCTCTTTCAGCCTTCTTCGCCCGTACTATCTCTTCTTTCTCTAAGCAATCATTCCTGTAGTTATTGCCACCCCAAGATACTTGTATTGACTTAGATAGTTCCAATTCCGTTATCTGCCCCTAAACACGTGCTATTAATCCTTCGCGCTATTCTCTCGATATACATAAAAAAAACACCGATGACAACGGACATCCTTGCCTGAACCCCGTAGCGACTTTAAACTCTCTGGATTGTCCAGGCTGCATTTTTTATTTGAACGGCGTTTTTCCTGTAAACTTCTTCTAACAACACCACCAGCTTCTCTTAAAACCCTTCTCCAACAAAATTTGAACTTTGTTCTGTCCACCACATCATATGCCTTTTAATAGCTGAAAACCCCATCACACACCCTTGTCCCCGCAATCTCGATGCTTCCACAACCTGAACTAATAAAAATATGGGAATTTAATTATACCCTTTCCTAAATCCGCACTGCCATTCTCCGATTTTCCTCTTTGTCTCGAGAATACTCTGTACTCGACTCTTACATATATGCATAAATATTAAATACGTTATAGCTGTAATTGTGATTGGTTGCCCATTCTGTAAAGCGTCATTATCTGAATATATTGGATCTCATCTGCTGTAATGATGCTAGTTCTACACACCCTTTCTACACTGTTAACGCTAGTACGTTAACCTAAAAACATCGGTTAACTTGGTAACTTTGGGTAACTGTGCCGGCCCGCTATATTCGTACCGCCTTGAAGACACGCTTGAGTACGCGCTTGAAGCAGACGTGCGCTCCCGCCACCGCTCCTAGGTTCTCTCATTTATTGATTTCGTAATACATTTTATCATAACAGTTACAGAGTTCTGCCGTTTACGTATCAGTCCTTCTTAACCGGCACAAGTCAATAGTGTTTATTGCTATTTTTATTATGTATTACAATAATTATGTGAAATTCTCGATCTGCATTACTTACCACCGTGTACGTTCGGCCGACTGACGATAGGAGGTGGCTGTCTTAAAGGTTTTTGAATGTTCTATTGCTGTCGTGACGGTTTTTGACTGTTCTAATGGCTAATCATGATAGGATGTGCCCTTCCTCAACGTCTCTCTTAAACACCTGCTTTGGCACTCGCGCCAATAGACGGTGAAGCGGGTGTTGCACTAAGAAGAACACGGTTCACGCAGTGTTCGTCACACTCCTATTATGAATTCTCCAAGTAGAGATACCATAACAAAGAATTGGCACTAATATTATTCATACACCCTTTAGCAGGGGGGGAGGGCTTTATTACAATCACAGATAAGTGCTCCATTACAAGAAAGCAACCTCGCCTAAACCGGCGGCTTACAAAGAAGATTGTGTATGGTTATATCTATAAGCTAGACGCCATGCAAACATCCTGTTAATAATAATTTTCTTAGCAACAGTTATTGACTGGATATTGAGCCCGGCGCGAGTCCTTGTTGTGGCAATATCGCCGCTTTCTCAGGCTGCTTACATATCCAAGTAAACGTGGATTTGTCAATTCCTTTCTAACATGGATGCAATATATTCACATTTTACGTCATTAATATATTTTTAAATATCTAAAGAAGGCCTTGTACAAGTACTCCTAGATCTCGTAGACGACGAATATATGAAATTACCGCATAGCATTGAGGCATAAGAACATCTAAGTGATCATACCATCCAATGAAAGGGGTATTTGTCACTTCCATTCCACTGTGCATTTGATAGTAAGGGAGAGTCTTATGGTACATTTGATAGTAGGAGAGAGCGTCACTTCCGTTCCATTGAGTTTTAGCATCTTAACCTGTATAGTCTTTTGGGCAGGGGGAAACAACGTGAGTCCAGTTTTGGTTGAATTATCACCAGGCGGAATCTTTCAAACACAAGAACAGCATACGCCATTACTTACATCGTCTTCTGTGCGTCAGCCTGTATCGCAAATTATCGAGTTCGAAAAGATAAGATCGTAAGATCAGCATAGACGATGTTTTCTGTTTCTAAAAGCGATTCAAAGTAACGTACCTTTACTGCATGCTGCCTTTCTGCTAGATATGAACGAAACCAACCCCCAACAGTGCCATCACAACCAAAAACTTCGAGCATATGTAGAACTAACGAATATTTTAGGAAGTTCAAGGCGGCAGAAACATCTAAAAAGACAACGAAGCAAGGTTGGTTGTTTTGGAAAATTTTGGTGAGAGATGAGCGAGGGCAATCTTTGTTGGTGTACTTTACGAAATGCAAACTGACTCCTCAAAAAGAAACCAATCAAACTAATATGCCCTTCGAATCTGGACTTAACCACCTTTTCAAAAAATTTGGAGAGGTAATCCACTAAAGAGATTGGACGGTAACCATTCGGATGTTTACAGTCGCCCTTAATTTAAATTAAGGGAATAATTGCGGATACCTTTAATCCAGCGGGAAAAGCACTAGTAGTCAGAGAACGGTCTATAATATGCGCCAATGAACGACCAAGAGTAACGCAGAACAGCTTTAGCAATTTGTCTGGGATTCCTGCAGGCCCAACTCTCCTGGAAGCCTAAATTGATTATAGCCCTCTCTGTACCTTCGGCGTACTCACTGGCAAAAAAGAGAAGGACAAATCTCTCGTAAATCAGGTAACCACTAGAGCTGACTTAACGTTTCCCTTGACGTGGAAAGCATTTACTGTATTGGATCCTACCGTAGAAAAGGGATGGTTTAGTTCCGTTACCATCTCCATTGGCCTATTCAGAAGCCACGAACTTACTTCCAGAGTAGTGGGAAGTTCAACCGCCCCCTGTCTCTGCTACACGAACCGCTAATAAAGCTTGAAGGTGTCACCCTGTAGTTGCCTGAAGTGCGTCTTATGAAAATTAGCCTTGGCCTTACGAAGTTCACGCTTGTAGCGCAAATTTTAATTCTACCGACTGAGCTTTTAGGTGCCAATGGTAAAGTTTGTTAACGCTTTGCCGCAGGCGCCTCAACTTCGCAGAATTTGAATTTTAGATGCTGTTTTAAAATACCCGGGAAAAACTGTTAAATCATCTATTGTAATAATTGATTAGCAAAGTACTGAATGCTTCCATGGATTTTTCCGTGTCATCAGCGTCATACACGTTTAACCGCAAAAAAAATCTTGACAGAGTTGTTTGTTTAAAGCGCGAATAACAAGCTACTTGGGAAGATTAGGCCTCTGTAGCGGGATAACATGTTTTAGATAAGAACACTATTACAGCGTAGTGATCTGGAAATAAGCTGGTGCACCACACGTCTGGGAAAATTTGCAGGAAATCCTCGCAATTTCTAAGAGCAATCGAGTCAATACAGGTACCAGAGGCAGGCCGAGTCACTTGCTTGACGACATGAAGAATGCTTCTTGCTGAGAAATATTATATATAGCATTCCCTGCCTGTATTAGCCAACAAATTCAAGTCCAAGTCACCCACACATGGGAGAGCTGAACCGATGGAAGTACTAACAAACCTAGCACGACCTCCTTATGCGTGACTCGACTGGAATACATACCGATAATCAACCCTTTAAAAACGCACTTTTTTAGCTGTACCAGGAAAACCTGTACATAACCATCATCACTACTTATGGCAAGCTTAGAGAGTATAAGGCAGTTTGAGCCTATGTACGTGCCAACCCCTCCTCTATCTTTACTAGTTTTAGTCACCTGATTTTAACCATGTTTCGCTTGTGATTACAACAACTAGCGCAGCACCCTCTTGCTCCAATAGGTCACCTAACGTTTTGAGTTTTCCTGATCTCTTAAGCCCTCCCGTCCCTGCGTTACAGTGGAGAGCTGCAAGCTTGCTAGAAATAAGTGATCTTGCTTCGCTCAGAATTACAAATGCGCTAGCATCCCTAGTTATTATCCCAGCTTCCCCGAACCTGTTTGCCCTATTGTGTCCGTTTTCGAATTTGTACCATACCAATTGGGTTCTTTTAAGTTTGGCGGTACCTTTATTCTACACAAATGCGTTTCCGTTGCTATCATAATATCGACAGACCTTAATTTTAGTAGTTCTTCCTATTTACCTCTTCGTTTGTCCCCTCTTATGCTTAACGTGGCAACCCGTTCAAAAAGCATATTACACTTACGCTTTCTTTTTGCATCTTATGTCAAACTTTACCTCCGTCTCTTTATGACGCCAACCGTCTGATAGCCTCCAATGCCCCCGTGATCTGCACTGCTCCTATGTGTTCTCTCTTCCTCGGGAATAATCTCTCATTGTCTTAATCCCTTTTGTACTTACTTTTGTTGTCCCACCCTTTCCTGTGTCCATATTGCCCCCTCTAGTCTCTTGTTGTCTCATCCTATGTGCATTTCTGCACTCTAACGATTCCTTCTCGTTTACATGCCCACCCCGTGTGCCTTAAAAAAATCATTTAAGGCTCGTATTTCCGGTGCGCTGCCCCGATTTGGTTGACTCCACGTTTGCGTCCAAACTAAGCGCCTTTCTACAACGATAATTTACGTGTTGTGAAACGGTAGTATCTCGGGATGAGAAAATTCTTAGAAAAATCTTAGCCGATATAGCAAAAGCTTTCTACGAACTGCACTTGCCCACTATAGAATCGTAGTTTCTCTGCGCTGGCTCGTTGCATCTGAGGCCGGAACGTTACAGCCTTTGGGTTTGGCTTATTAACTCTAAGGCTAAATCTGCGAGAAATATTTATTGAGTGTGCGAAGCGCAGTCGGCAGGTCAGTACGAATTCTGTTGAATATTACCAGGTCATCTGCATAGAGCAGGATCATGTCGGGTGTCATTTTTTACGATGCGTGGCAGATCGCTGAGTAACGATATGTATAACAATGTACTGAGATTGTCGCCTTGCGGATATCTAGTCGTCTAATCGAACATATTTTAACATACGTCCTCATCAATAATAGTCTGGTTAGCCTTCATTGGTGCGCTGAGTAGAGTGAGCATTTGTGGTCCAAGTCCAGTCTGTCTCAGGTTTTCAAGACAATATCAGGGGGTGCGATGACGAAAGCAGATTTCAAATCAATGAAGAACACATCTACTCGAAAAGTATTTCACAGCCCGCGATAGTGGAACACTTAGTCTAGAAAACTTCTGAAGTAACACTAAGTATTGGAAATCTGTTAAATGCTTCGTGAGTAATCTTGATATTAGTTTGTACAAACAGCACATTATAGATTGATAAAACATCACATTGATGTGGTCTCTAAAAAATGGAGCAAAGTAAGTTCGTTGCAATATAAGCGTTAAAATCTCTGCAGGCCTTGCCAAAAAATGCAGGGTGGTTCACAAGGGCACATTTGAGCAACTACAGTAAGACAAGAAATATTTTTGACTGCTTTTAAAAGTATCGCGAGTGATTTATCTGAGCGTCATTTATGCATGCACTTGCTAAATGAGAGCTGCGAATGGTCGTCGAGTTTTGACTTTGAGGTGTTGGGCGTGAAAGCTAATAAAATAACTTCGTTCTTTGCAAATTATTTCTTAAACAACCATGATCCATCTTTAGGCCGGTGTTAAATATTCTTCAGGAGCAGTTCACAAACAGGACTATATGTTTAGTTTCTGTATTGGGGGACTGGTTGTCTCGTAATTGCACATTCTGTTCTCCTACGTCGGGCAACAGCACCAATGTCACGGATTTTAGTATTATCACTTTTCCTCCGAAACAAGACCTCAGAGACCATGTGCTATTGAAAAAATATTTCCTCTAACGAGCTCTACAATTCCCTATGTTTTTTTCTTTATCCCATATGAGTATGGGGACACATCACTTAAGCAAACTTTGGTCTGCTTGAAGGTGTTTTGCAATATACATATAAGGTTAAAGGTCCCGCGTACACAAAAGCGTTGCCTCGGAATGGAAAAATAAAATTGAACAAGTCCGACGGAAGTCAACTGGAAAATTTGAAATATGGAAATCAGGATATATATACTCAGTGCCTCCTACCTCTGGTCTGGTCCTGCATGTAGCAATCGCGGCGTCTATACCAGATACATTGTTCTTGGATGTTATTATCTGGTGTGATCTGAATACGAACTTTCACAGAAGTACGCAGAGTGCATCCGTCGACTGTGTTCCGAAGGGCATACAGAGTATCATGCGTCTGCCTGCATAGTCGTTACGAAAAAAATAGCTGCACTACCTTTCTCGAATGACATACTGAGAGCAACTGATAACTGTATAAGTAGCAATGCTATGCTTACGTATATGTGCATATAGATAGATGTTATCTAGTTACCCGCGCTCATTTTTATCTTCGTTATATTTACGATCCTCAATCCTAATAGTTGTACTGGTCATATGTGATTAACTATAATAATATAGCGACATATACCCAATACCGCACACCTTGGGTGTTTAGATGGTACTCATCGCCAACTAGTGCCTGCTGCAGAGTAACAAAGCAGCTATTATTTTTTCTTCTTGGTTACCTTCTCCTTGTTGAGAAGCTCTACACGCTACGGATAAATATCCCAACACTTAAGATAACCTGCGGAATTGTTTCTTGCGATGTTGTCGCGACTACGCACTTGCTTGCCGCTTACCGGCTATCTTAAGATCTATCCTAAAGGAGAAACGACGCTTTGCATCTGTGAACCTAGTTAAGCGGTATTTAATAATAATAATGATGTCGAAATAGTGTTTCGAACGGTAAGTAACACGTTTATAAGTAACAAAGTGCAAATTCTATATATTTTATGTAAATTTATTGTGTTATAGGTACTTGTATAAGCGTATACACAAGTTGTGTGCATGGCATATATATGTATATATATATATATATATATATATATATATATATATATATATATATATATATATATATATATATATATATATATATATATATATATAATGGTGACTTTGGATTGATCAGACTGCCTATTCGTCTCTAACCGTGAAGCAATTACTTACTGCTGGTATATGTTGTTTATAGACGCCTTGCTGCTTTCCATACTTCTACTTAAACCGTAAACTTAATCGTTGAGATTGTTCATTTGCGTGAATGAGCCATGTATCAATCAGAAGCTTGAACCTGTGAACTTGATCAATTTATCACTATTAAAACAATTGTGTGTCGTGAACGTGCGCTAGCATATAACCGTATGTTGGCTCAACCCATTGCGTCCAGAATGGCAGCTGCAGTCCCCGCACCTCCTACCGACAGCCAAACCAATAATCGGTCTTGAAACATGTGCCTCGCGGCGATCATCCGTGATATTCTTAATGCGTGTTGCAATATGCTTAAAGAGCTTATCACCACGCTTCAGGTGCCCACTTTCTTCTTCTTCGTATTATTATTATTATTATTTACATGTTAAACAATGTTACAGTTGTGAGGTCTGAACGTATTATTGCAAAGTTTTTTAAATTATTAGTTCACTCCATGGCGCCTAAAATAGATGCCGCGTTCCCTCTGCAAACGGCCAAGGACAACGCTTGCCTCAAGAATTGACCCTCTCTTCGGTCGTTTGCGACCTCCTGAATTCGTTTACTTAAATCTTTGAGAAATGCTTCGGTTCCTTTGCTGCTTGGTCCTAGTGTCTCCATGGCAATAGGCACAAAAATATATCTTGTTTCCAGTCCAGCACATTTAACCCGTTTTCTGGCGTCCGCCTGCTTTGCTACCCACCCCGGCTCAACGGAGCTGTGTGACTGGTGTCATATCTTATTTGTGGTCGAACTGCCTTTTCCACTAACGAAGCTGCGATCGGACCAAATTGCACCAGTGAAGCAGCGTAGCAGCATTATTATTATTACTATTATTATAAGCAGGTGGCATCCACGCACGTCAAGCAGGTGGCATCCAAGGTTCCTTTGTTTTACCTCGACGATGGGACCCTTCTGGACAACGATCTTTCGGTGTTACTCAGAGACATCAAGGATCTCCGAGCGTTCGAGCAATGGAGCGGGCTGCAGCTTAACCCATCTAAATGCGAGCTATTTCTACAGGGTTTTGAGGACGAAGAGAGACAGCAGGTGATCGCTGAATTTAACAGCAACCTCCCGGGCATCCTTGTAAAGGATCGATGTGATTTGGACCTGCTGGGTACGGCGGTGTTTCCCGACATGATCGATCCGATACTAGCCGAGAAGGGAGAACAACTTTTCCGGCTTTACCAGAGACTGGGCCATCTCGGTAGACATCAAGCCTACTTCCTGCTCCGGCACGCAATGGGAGTGCAAAAGGTCCTGTATGTACTACGGACCTCACCTGTCTTCCTTCTACCGTCAGAAACTCTGAACCTCGACGACCAGGTGAGGAGAGCTTTGGAAAACATCCTTGACGTAACGCCTGATGATAAGGCATGGACGCAGGCAAGCTTACCGGTCCGGCTGGGTGGAATGGGCATTCGTTCGGCCACGGACCTTGCCTTACCCGCTTTCCTTGCTTCGTCGCACAGCTGCGCTTCTGCAGTGGTCGCTACTGCCGGCGGACTCATCAGCCACCAACAAGACGCCGCTCGGATCTGGGATGCGAGTCAGTCTGGTCGTCCATCTGAGGAACAGGTCACTAGGCAGAAGGGGTGGGACCAAATCGCCACTCAAGCTACCCACTTAACTCTTCTGTCTGCCTGTGAGTTAGATATAGACGGCATTAGACTGAAAGCGGTTTCATCCAACACTGCCGGAGCGTGGCGCAGGGCCGCCACGATGCCATAAATGACATCCTCGGGCGCGCTTTCAGACAAGCCGGCTACCGCGTCACACTGGAGCCTGGTGGACTACAGAGCGACGACAAGCGTCGACCGGACGGCCTTACCAGCCGAGACTGGGATCGCAGTCGGCCGCTGGCATGGGACGTCACCGTCTCCGACACGTACGCTCTCGGCTATCGTGCACTAGCCAACGCGGGCGTCGGCAACATTATCCACCAACGGGAGATGCACAAACGGCGCCTATACGCGCATCTCCTTGAGGACCACGTTGTAATGGCGTTCGGCCTCGAGTCATCTGGCGTTTGGGGCAAGGATGCACTCAAACTGACAAAGGAGCTTGGAAAGAAGCTCTTTGAGGCCACAGCGGAGCCAAGATCGACCGCTTTCCTCCGACAGAGAGTGTCATTAGAATTACAGAGAGGCAACGCCAAGATGATGTTGAGTGGTCACCGACACTCAAGCAATAAGAATAATATAAGCAATATTGTGGATATTATATAAGTAATATATTGATAATTGTGATACATGTTTATATTGATAAAATAAACCCTTGTTCCAAAAAAAAATTATTATTATTATTATTATTATTATTGTAGGATAGCAGTTTACGTTAAGCAGCGCGGGCATAGACAGCGTCGGTTAGCGGCAATGCCGAAGCAAGCTAAATACATGGCGCCAATTAGAAGATGCCGCCACCCTACTAGAGAAGACGCGGGAAGTCACTAAATGCGCGGGCAATCTGTGGGTATATAAGGAGGCGTGAGAATAAATGAGTCAGTAGTTGTTGCTGCGAGCCAGACAGAGGACGTGTGTTGTTTGAGCGAAAGACTAGCGAATTCGTAAAGAGTCGCCGTCCGGTCGGTAGGGTGGTGGATACCACAATTATTATTATTATTATTCAGTAACAAAGTGCACCATATAGAATACGTCCACTTACACGCGTGGCGCATATCAGCATATTTTTATTATACGAACGCATTATTCAGTAATGATGTTTCATTTTTCAAGCGTTGCAACGCTCTAGAACGGCCACGATCAGGCACTCTTGCTCCATTGTTTAGACAGAGTTAATGATGTGGTGCACTATATTAGTCAAAAAGACGGAGAGCTCAGACAAGTAAATATAGAGGCGATGCTATTCCTGCTGTTATTAGGCACGTTGCGTTCTCTTTATTTTATTGCATATAGTTGTTCAGCCATGCAAGGCCCCGATAGTAGCAGCCATGTCGCTAACGCAAAGGCAGCATCAGTATATCGTCTTGAAAACCTGATAGAGGCTTGCCGTCTGATCGAGGCTTGCCGTCTGATCGAGATAGGGACGTGCGGTGCGCGCTTGGTGTTCTGCAGTTGCTGCTGCTGCTGCTGGTCCGAATGAGTACGTGCCTATGCTGTACGAAGCTGTAGCTATGGCGGCGCTGGGCCGCTCAGCTCGCGTAGTGAACTCGGTGTCTGTGATTGTAATAGCTGGATGAATAATCAACGTCTTCGTCGGGCTATAAGCCTTTTTGCTGCTCTGGCGGGGTTCGTTCGGGGATAAACGTCGGAGAGCAGCAGCAGCGACTCTTAGACGATGTGGGGAGCACACGACGGCTGGCGGGGGGAAGGGGGAATGGTAAATCATCACTACCACCTCCAATCTCAGCCCGTCGTCGCTTGCCCGGACTTCAACAAAGAAGCAGTGCCTCGGCAATGAGGATGTCTGCTGAACAACAACGACGACGACAACGGTTTCGAACTTACTTCTCGCCAAATCGATTAGTAATTTCCTCTCAAGTCCGGCGGTGCTGCTGCCGCTGGCGTTGCTGGAACGGCCGTCAGCAGCTACAGATTCAATGTGGCAGCTGAACTTAGCTTAACGACACGAGGTTTGTCCTGCATGGCTAGCTGGCCTGATATAAACCGACATCTCTCTCTTTCTTGCTCTCTCTATCTCTATATATATATATATATATATATATATCCCTCTCTCTTTAGCTCACCAAAGGGATGCCGCCATGTCTTATGACACGCTGCACGCTTGTAGTCTTAGCAGCGGTAGCACTAGTCATATGTCACAGCCGAAACGAAAGACGACACGGGCTAAGCAACACTAAAGACAGCCCCACAGACAGAATAAATGTCCGGTGTAGAAGGGTGGATAGACAGACCGACAGAGCTCAATGGCCGGGCTGGGCATTTGTAGTAGGTGTTGCGATGGGCTGGGCTCGCTGAGGTTCAAACGAAGGCCACGGACAACGACGACGACGACGACCCGGGCGAGGGGACGGTAACGCGGTCGAAGCTCCGACAGCCATTGAGTCAGGCGGCCACCGATGTCTGCTATTTCGCTCAGCCATCATACCATCATCAGCAGCACCAGCGGCGAAAGCAGCATTCCTAGTCATAGTGACAGTACAGTAGCCCGTAATGAAGCCCGCCTGCGGCAGTGAACTAAGCAGCAGTAGAAGACTGCGATCCATACATGTTTCGCAGCGGACACATACAGGAAGATCGAAAGACTGTCGCACGCTCGTGAGTGAGCCCCCCCCCCCTCCCCCACAAAGGGGTGACGAAGAGAATAAGCACCGGAAATCGGCGATTTATTTCCTCTATGTTTCTAAATGGCACACTTACGCGGCAAGGTGCACTGAAATTAGTATTGTGTTTTGCTAGTCGGCACGACGCGTGTAAGCAACTAAAAGCAACAAAAAGAGAAGCTTGCCCCTTTTGTGTGGCTCAAAGCCTGAAACGTTTCCGCTGTAGAGAAACACGCGCTGGCTGCTAACCGTATTATTATAGAGCAAACACAAACACTCTCTAATAAATAGAAACCGTACAGCAATACAACGAATTGTTGATTACCTTCGGGTTATATCAGAACCAGCTCCCTAGCATATGCACGCGTATTCACTTGTTCGCCGCGCTACTGAAATTCGTGTTTCATTCTATTAGCGCGGTCTATGAGGTTCTGGGCGTATCACATTCACGACGTCTCCAGGATCGCTGACGTGACCCATATGTGTGTCTAAAAACGACAACTGCATGGCCGCGTGAAGTTCCTGAGTTTCCTGTAGTCTGCACTTCGCGTTTACTAATGCCTTACAGGCGATACTTGCTTCTGGGTCCTAAACCCCTAAGCGTAATAAACGAGAGTTGGCAGGCTAAATAAAGCATAGCTTATATGCCTCTGTTGGAAACATACCTTAGCTGTGAGCCAATGTGACATTCTGCACAGACTACGATTGTACGGGGCAAAAACTATATTTTTTAGTAATTATCCATTGTTATTATCCCGGCCATGTGACCGTCTTATGTATGAGATGTGAACCAACCGTAAGATTCTGACACAAGTGTGGTCATTAAGCGGCTCACAAAATATCATGAAGCTCTCCTGGCACCACATTGCTCCTGGTGTTTGCGGCACCAATATTCTATTAGAACAGGGCAACTCAGCCTGAGCCTCTTGTATAAACGTAAACTCTGGCCGTTTAAGTAGGTGGCCAATGTGACAGATAAGGTTGTGTGCTTCCATGGTTCGGCTTTGGGCTGGCAAGTGCTTTAAAGCATGCATTGCCCGTCTTGTGGTCATCATCTGTTTAAAGTGCCTCGCAGGTTGCTTTGACCGTCGTGCGCGGTGTCGTGATGCATTCGCGTGCACCTTGCGACCGGAGAAGGCGTATAGGTGCACGGGTTCGGTCCATGGCGTTGCACTTTTGTACTTACGTTTTTATAGGGTCCATTTTACGAAGCAATGCGGCGTGGACAATAAATGTTGGCTGGGGGTTTGCCCAAAAAGGTGTTTAGGTCTCTTTTTCTACCAAGTTTTTCCAGGCTTCCTGGAATGTGCGTTCTCCTGGAAAGTTCGTCAAGTGAAATTATTGATGAGATATACCAAGCATCTTCAAGATTTTACGAGAGGCGTCAGTCTAAAGCCAAGTCTCCTCAAAAACAAGGTAGCAGTCGTGATTTACACTATTACTGACTTCCCGATCATTCCTTTAGAGGTTGTCGTTTTCAGCCGCAATTACCAGTGGCACATGCCACCGTCCATTGTCAGCGCCTCGGTCATTGTCACGGTTATTGTTGTTTAGTTAATTAGGTACTGTTACTAGAGGATTAGTGTGAATGTGTGTAGTCTTATGGACGAACTGCGATTAATCATCACTATAACAGAGATAAGCTTTCCCGCTCAGGTGAAAAGAAGAGTGGGAAAAGTGACGAGAACAGCACAACGATAGGACGCTCACAGATTATATCTCTGAAGTCGACAGAAACATTGCTTATACTCAAGATGGGACTAATCACAACTTACAGGAAACGACTCATATGGACAAAACTGGGGTTGATGCTCTGCTTTAGACAGAGATTCGTTCTTCAGGAGGTTCTAGCAATTACTTACTGAAAAAGGACTATAAAGATTCTGGAAGAGTACCTACAATGGACAATACAATACGAGGTTTGATTAATTAACGAGACCGCGTTTTCACAATGCGTGAAATCTTATAAAAATAATAGGGTAAAACAGTTTTCAGTGTACACATTTACACACATAGTTCACACATTTAAACCAATTTACGCAGGCGATTCGTATGTTTACACAAAATCACGCATTTGCACTAATTCATATAGTTTTTTTCATGTCAGGTCATATTTGACACAACTACACTCACAGACGAGACTGATTGGACACCAGTCTATCTAAGCCTTGCGACGGCTTAGCCGCATTTTTGCGCTCTAACAACAAAATTTGAGATGCTCGTAACGGTTTAAGATGACTGTCGCACGATAGCGTCGAAAATCACCCACTGTCAGCGTGGCCTCATTACTGGGTTACGATAGGTCTTTTCCAGCAGATGTTTATAGCAGCAGGGCAATGACAACCACGTCCAACAACAACAACCAGCAAGGCTGGGCTTGAGCTTGCGATTGTCGGTCTGTCAATATGGTTGCCTTGGCGGCCAAGCCAGCAATTATAGAATAGGACTCAGGTGCTAAAGCAGTCAGATGACGCTGCTATTTCAAGGTCTTATGCAGATTTAGACCCAAATATTTGGCCGCCTGAGACATAGAGGGTTGTGTTCCATAAAGTGTGACCTGTACACCGACGGTTCTCTGAGGCACGTAAAATAACGCCATATCGGTTCTGCTGGTGTTAACGACAAGTCCAAGAACATTTAAGGTCGATAACTTCTTCCACACATACAAAAGCAGTACGTACGACAAGAGCAGTACGTACGACAAGAGCAGTACGGATCGTAAAATGCTAGTATTTTTAATTTTGCCTTTAGATCGAAACAGCCATTTCTTCCGATTTGTTTTGAAACGCCATCTAATAATTATGCGCAGACCAAATTTCGCCCCAATCGGTGGCGGCGCTTATTGTTTGAGCTTAGTTCAAACAAGTAAAGTAAATAAGGTTCGGTGATTTTTAAGGAGCCGAAATTTAAGTAGCAAAGAATCTGCATCAAGTTGCATGTTAAAAACCAAATCATATGCTCTAATGTAGTGGAAATGTTACATATTTAGTGCATCTGCGAGCAGAACCGGCAACGACATTGATCGCCAATTTGGTGAAATCTTTGAGTCGAACACACCAAGTGATGATAGCCATGCACAATGTACCTTGTGTACACGTGCCGGCTAGTGCATGCCATTCCATCCCAAAGCTCCCTGGCGAGGTACACATCTAACTGCGCTACCTCAGCCGAGGCCTCGGTCACTTTTCCCTGCCACTCTAACAAAAATTGCTGAAGTGGATCAGTAATAGGTGACCTAAGCCTGACTCTGATTGTTTCCACTGCCGGTCCGCAGCCCGCTAGCAAGTACACAAAGGGGTTTCTTGCCGTCCACGGCAAGCAAAGAGCGCGCTTAATATATATTGTGAAGCGTCTTTCTAGCTGTGCAAAATTTGCCGCTGAAAGATTGCCCCACACCCTGCCAAGGCTGTAGCTCAACATTGGTACAATCTTAAGCTCAAAAAGACGCACTGCAGCACTCAATGACAGTCGCCGAAGGTCTCTCACCTCTGTGTGAATAGAGGCAATAGCCGCTCGACACCTGTCGCCGATGTGCTGGGTAAAGGTCGTTCCCGTATAGTGCAGTCGCAGACCCAAATACATATACAAAACATTTATTCACCTTTATAAGGCATATGTACAAAACAGTACACAATAATATATGTAAATATACGTATAAAACATGCCTGCCGGTGCAGGCGTTCTCATTTGGTCGAACATAAGATCATAATTTTAAGAGATCATCGCATGTCACTTTGGTTCAAAGATTTACACAGTTTACACAATTCAGACTAGCAGATGCGCGGCGATGCAAGTTCATTTAAAGAGCGCACATAATTACACACTGACGCGTGGTATCTTGAACACGCTTCTCCACACCTGCGGCACACACAAGTTAGGGATGGGTCGTGGAACCCCGTCTGTTGGCACAGCTCATGGTGGAAACCGTGGATGGCAAAACGGGTCACGACGTGCCTGTTACTTCGGTTTGCATCCTTCCACGCCTGGTTCATCATGGCACCTGTGGTGAAGAAGGTCGGGTCGATATCTGAGGTCTTGCTCTCCCATCGCCGTACACATTCTTCGTATGCGGCAGTCTTCTCTAGTTTGAAACGACGCTGCAGCTCTTCCATGAACAGTGGGGTATCCGCCAGCCGATACACTAGTCTGTTGCGGGCGCTTCGATGGAGACCAAGGGCACGCTTAAGGAAGGTTGCTTTTTTTTTTTTTTTTTGTTCTGGGAGGTTTCGGTAATGCATGATGCACATGCGCCACTAGCAGCCTGCGTGACTAGTGTGAGACTCGCAAACCCACTAAACCCGGATTCCTCCCCACCCCCCCAGGCTCGGTATTACTTTGGCATTACATCGAAACCGTGGGAGAGGCGTCCCTGCCGTTCTCCTTCAATCAGCTCTATCCCTGACTATCATCCCGCATGTCTACCTGCGGTTGGATAGGGGGATGCCATTTTGTAATCCGTCCTGTGAGGGTGCGTCGAGACCATGAGGGCCTGGCTGCTCCCCACCCCCTCCCCCCTCCCTCGGCTCCTCGTCTCGACCACTCTCCCGAGAGACCCGCTCAAACCTCTCCCGCCTGGCCGTTTCCTTGGCTGTCTTGAGTGTCAAAACAGCGTCGAACAAGTTCGTCGCCTCCCTCCAAAGGAAGGTTGCTTTGAGTCGGTTGAACGCGTCGAGGTTATCAATAGTGAGGTCTTCCCAGATCACCTCAATTCCATATGATGCCACCGGGGCGATCTTCATATCGAAAAGTCGGAGCGCCGTTTTCAGTGAGAGGAGCTGAGGTTTTTGGATAGTGGCGAGGGTTTTGAGCGCTTTCCTACATTTTTCATTAACATGAAGCGTGAAAGATCTAGCACTCGGGGTAATCCTAACACCGAGATATTGGAAATGCTCAACATAGCGTACTGGTGCGCCTGCCAGAAATAGAGTGTCTTGAGCCGCCAATCGGCCCCCTCGTCTAAACTTAATTGCCTCCGTTTTGTTCTCGTTTATCGTGAGTCCTAGCGAAGGGATCACGGAGTTCAGTCTTGCGATTGCTTGCTGGACTTGAAAGCGGCTCTCCCCAAAGATCACGAGATCGTCAGCGTAAAGGAGAACCTTCACCATCTCTCTCTCGCCTCTTATTTTAGTCGGAAGGTCTTTTAGAAGGACCGAAAACAGAAGCGGACTTAGATTGTCCCCCTGGGCCAGCCCTGTTGTCTGCGCGAACGCTGGGAGTTCCGCGACCCCGTCTTCTATCGTGATTTTGTTCTCTTGCATAATGGCGGCCAGTACTCCGAGAATATTTCGTGGGACACCGAGTTCTGCCAGGAAGGTTAGGATAGTGTCACGCGGCGCAGAATCAAAAGCCGACCGGAAATCCACAAATACAGCGTACACAAATTTTCGCGGTCTGGTTGTCATCTCCTTAATGTCCCGTAATAATTCCCTGCAGGCCGTCATGGTTGAGAGCCCCGCGCGAAATCCGTGCTGCTCTGTGGGAATGGCGCCCACGCTCTCAAGGAAGTCGCTCAGTCGTGTAGTGATGAGGGATGCTAGCAACTTGTAGCAGGCGCTTTTCTTGGCGATACCTCTCCAGGACGAAGGAAGAGATGGGTCACCCTTACCTTTTGGGATGACCAGCAGAAGCGCCTCGCGCCAATTGTCTGGGATGGAGCCGGTACGAAGGCATTCGTTAAACAATGCTGTCCAAGATGGGGCCAGAATCAGTGCTTGCTTCAGGTGCTCGTTGCACACGAGGTCTGGGCCTGGGGCTTTCCTCGACTGGAGCCCTCGCAGGTCACTCAAAACCTCCCCCACGGTGAAGTCGGCGCCGAGGAGCGTACGCTCCCACGTGGTTTTCTCGTCCCAGGCTGAGGTTACCGACGGCACTTCTCGTGGGATGGTACATCGTGACGAGAACATTCGCGCGAAGTGATCTGTTAAGACCGATGGGCTGATAGAACATGAGGTTCTGCCGGTACGCGCTATCCACTTGTACGGACGTCGTTCGGCTTCCTGTATCATCAGTGCCTCCTGCTGTTCGATGTATTTCTTCCGCTCTCGCACATACGTCTTCTTTCGAATTGTTCGGAAAGCGTTGGCTAGGGGTTTAGCGACAGGGTGCAACGAAGCAAGGAATCTGATGAGGTTATGGATACCCCGAATCAGTCTACATTGCCTGTTGAACCATGGCCTACCTCTGCGGCTGCGGGTCTTCGATGTAGACTTTTGGAGCACCTCGGTGAGGCGTCTCGCGTAGTCATCCACCTCGATGACCCCGGGTACCGGTAGAACTCTATGAGCATGTGATAGCAGAGTGTTGACATCTAAGATGCGAGACAGTGGCTTTCGCCTTCCTGAGCAAACGGGCGCGCAGTCGGTCCGGAGATCAATGGCGACAGGTATATGCTGCTTCAGTTGAGCGCCTTCCTCCATGGAGTGGTTACACCCCAAGTACATGACCTTGTCTCGGCTCACATTTACTGCAAAGAGATCAATCGTCGATTGACCGGAGTGCCCTATGAAGGTTGGGTCCGTGGGAGGGTTCACGATCCAACAATTGAAGTCCGACAGAGCATCTTGGAGGGCAAGTGTGCGTTCTGCTGTCGGATGGTCCCAACGCGTGTTGAAGTCACCGACAACGAGCAGAGGGCGTCGAGGGTCGGTAGCTTCGATTCCCTTTGTGATTTTATCCACCATCTCAAGCGTTGACTCTCTGTTCGGCGGTCTGGCGTAGGCTGCTACTACATTCAAGGACGGTCCCTGTAACACTACTACGTTATCCTCGGCAAGAGTGACTTGGAAGGTGCCTACCCTGTGGTTATAAAATACAGCCACACCTCCACTCGGTCGTCCTGGTCCAGCCTGTCTCTGGGCGAGACAGTGTGCTGAATAAAATCCAGGTAGTTCGAATGGCTCCATTGCCCACGTTTCGGTCAGAACAAGCATGTCGACATCCTTAAGTGCCGATGGGTCGAGGAGTGCCAAAGTATCTGCACCCTCACAATTCCACTGAATGATTCTTAACGACGACTCCTTGACCTCCATCGTCCTCGACTGGCCGACCGCGACTGCTGGCGGTGTTGGGACGAGTCCTGCTTCCGGCCTCGGTCCATCTGGGGTCGGTTCAGACTCTCGAGGGCTGCTAGGGCCTGTATTACGAAATCCTCCATTGTTGGAGGTGGAGTACGCTGCTGTGTCTGCCTGTGATGATGATTCGCCGCTTGCTTGACTCTCTGGGAAGGGTGCCGTGCCTGGGTCGGCATCCTCGATACGGGCTGACGCGAGCGCTGTCTGGCAAACGTCACTTGCGACTGCTGAGTAGCCGATCGATCGACGGACACGTTCCGTTGACGTATCGTGGTCCGGGGGGTTGATGCGGCACTGACGGCATGCTTCTTGATCTTTTTGAGTCTTACATCTAAAAAAGGCTTGACGCGACGGGCAATATGATAGGCGACCCTGCCAGCAGACCCAAATACGGGAGGGAGTTTACAAACTCCGACGGTTCTCTGAGGCACATGAAATATATAACACATACACCGACGGTTCTCTGAGGCACATAAAATAAAGCCATATCGGTCATGTTGGCGTTAACGACAAGACGAAGAACATTTAAGGTCGATAACCTCTGTCACACATACAAGAGCAGTACGGATCGTAAAATGCTAGTAATGATTTTTTTTTCGCCAGATCGAAACTGCCAAAACTTCCTGTTTGTTTTGAAGCGTCATTCAATAATTATGCGCAGACCAAATTTTGCCCCAATCGGTAGCGGCGCCTATTGTTTGAGCTTAGTTCAAACAAGTAATGTAAATAAGGTTCGGTGATTTTGAAGGAACCAAAAATTAAGTAGCAACGAATCTGCATCAAGTTACATGTTAAAAACCAATCATCATATGTTCTAATGTGGTGGAAATGTTACACATTGCTTATGGTAATCAAGCAGTATTCTAATACATACTTTTTTGTTCCCACTTATAAAAACAAATTTAAGGGACAACGTTTAGAGACTAAATAGAATTCCTGCACGCGGACGTCCTGTTTGTTGATCTAATTTGCCGGAAGAAATATGAAATTAATTAAAATAATGAACATGTAAGAGCCAAATACCGATCCTGGAGGTTGCCGATACGTACCTCATCCCACGTGTAGTCAACATAACTAACAAGACTAACATACCATCTTCCAGATGTTAATCCATAAGTGGCGGCGTGGTCTAGAGGACTAGAAATAAAAACATTTTTTAAGGAGGTTGTTTTTAGGTCTAGAGGACTGCTAGTGCGCTAGTCATGGTTGTCATCTACTGGGGTGTCATCGCCGGTTCGATCCCTGCTGTTGTTGGTCGAATTTTCTTTGAGCGATGCTCATTGAGAATAGATGATAAACCGTATACCGCTGAGAGTCAGCGGCCATGCTGCCACAAAGACTGTTGGAGAAACCCTAGATATCTTAACATACCCGGCCCTCAGTGCATTGAAGATATACCTCAGGTTAAGTTTCAAGCCCGTATGGGACGGAGGATGGTCTAGATGTTAATCGATTATCATCGGTGCACATCCCCAAAACTCTCAATATTTGAAGGAAGAACGCGTGGTGTAATGAATTGAAGGTAATCGCAATATCTACAAAGACTCCGAGGCAGACCTGCCAAAATTGTGCCAGCGTCAACGCTGTGGTCTGCGACTTCCTAAAATCGAACTGGCTAGGCGAAAATAATGTAGCTGATTTATGTTATAATTTGAGACTCCTAATCACAAACTTCTCAAAAACGTTGGATAAATAATCGACTAAAGATAGGTAATGAAGAGCTAGTAGTTAGCAGCCCGGGTACGCTTTCCCTAGTTTTTGATTAGAATAACTACTTTGCGTCCGTTAATCTAGTTGGAACAAATTGATAAGTTGATTGATTATACTGGCGAGCGGTCGTGCGAGTGCTGAGATATTCATTTTTAATGACTTGATGGAAACATCAATAGCTTCACAGCCCGCCTCCGTGTTTTTAAGCATCAATTAGACATCAAATGCAGCGACCTCCTTTTATCTAAATGATGCTTGATTCGTCTGCCAGATCAATGCCAACTCAGCTTGGACGTCTGTATGAAGTCTGTCAAAGGCGCTTGACCTAATAGTTGCGATATGCCTGCTGAGCTCATCGACAATATTCTGCGAATTCTGTAGCTGCTGTCCGCAATCAAGATCAAGCGCTGGTGGTTGTATAGCGCTGGATTTTTCTTTTCGACAAGGCTCATCAATGAGCTTCCAAGGTTGCAAATATTCCTTTTAAAAAGCTGCAGTTGTAAAATAAGACCTTTGCAAGACGCAGGGCCTTCTGTCTCTCTGGAGGACATTGCAATAGGCAGGCTTCGATGTGTGTGATCCTATTTTGCGGGACCAAGCTTGCTAACTTTGCGCCTAAAATGTCTGAAACCAGGGAAAAGTACACATTTCAACTTGAATTCATCTGTGCTGAACACAGCACAGACGATCAGCGCACTAAGGGGCCCGACCGGTCTACGAAGAAGCCCACCTAGGCTGGGGTCATTGCCAGACAGACTGCAGTCAAGACGGAGAAGAAATCGCAGGTAAAGGGTCGCTATCAGCAGGTAAAGGTAAGGTGCACGAAACGTACTGCAGAAAAAGAAGCCCCTGTTCTAAACAGTGACGAAGTAGAGAAAGAGGACGAGTATTCCTTGCATTTCTTTTTAGAAATGGCCACCAACCTCGAAAAAATGGCAAGAACAATTGTCAATACAATGATTGAGAATAAGCATACAGCTGCCGATCTCATGCGATTTACAACGGAGTACGCAAGAAAGACCAAAGCAAGGCCTTATGAAGAAAGGCTTGCGGCGAGAAGCAGACTAGAAGTCGGGGCCGACAGAACGACCCATAACAGAGTCACGGGCTTTTCAAGTCAAAAATGCCGAAAAAAGAAAAACAACGAAAGCGCCATCTCGAGGAAAGACGGCACAAGACACAGACAATTGCTGAGGTTGTCAACGTAGTCAAAGGAGGAATGGCCTTTACGCTATATTAAAACACGAAGCTCAACCAGGGCAGCATATTGACCAAACGAAGTACAAGACCTGTAATGATCAGCGACGGTAACAGCAACAACAACAAAAAGTCCTTACACAGGATACAGAGCTTTTGCAAAGTACTGTCTTTGTAGTGGTTGTTGGTGATCGTCGTCGTCGTGGTAATTAATGTCGTCCTGTCGACCGTCGACGTTGTCGCTTGCTAGAATTTCTTCACCACTGCTAAGCCAGTCAGTCACCGGTCCGCCTGTGTGCTGTCGAGTCTATCGTACATCAACAAAATAGTCCCTAAGCAACCTGAAGTCCAGTAACCTGCAGTGGCCAAGCTACAAGCATTCAAACTAACTTCAAGGAGGAAGAATTAAACCCGCGTCGCTTGCAGCAAACGTGGGCTACTCGAACGAGCTACGAGCGAACGAGGACGGGAGCTACTAAAAGAAGAGATCAAACGCGGCTGCAGTACACTCCCAGAGAGCCCAGACTCGAACGACCTCATTGCAGTGCTCCAGAACGCCTCTGAAGAAGCGTGTCAAGCGGTACACCCTAAATGCCGAAGCCGTTGACCTATCTACTGGAAAAGCGCGGACATTGCAGCCGCCCAAAAGGGGTGCAACCGAGGTAGGCGGGTATACGCTCGGCTTAGAAAGTGGCCTGCCATGCAGGATCGGCAAGATCAGGCCTACGAAGCCTAATAGTCGGCCCGCAAAAACATCAGCCTTCTTATTAAGAGAAGCAAAGAAAGCAAATCAAAATAGCTGTGCGACGACATTGAGACGTTACGTCTGCCGCAAGGGCTGCAAGATCGTGATTAAACATTTTGGAGTCAAGGCTTTACACCTACCTGACAGACTGGTAGAACAAGTTGTCGGGCAGCTTTTCCTAGTAATGGCACTTTTTGGGCGCAAACGCTTGGAGCCGGAGGGATCCCTATCACGACGAGAGACGAAATTGTCGCAGCCGGCCACAGGCTCAAGAGCGGTAAAAGTCCTGGTTTCTCAAAAGAGTCGCTGACAAACTCCTATTGGGGAAAAATTGCCAAACGAGTAGAAAAAGCCAGACTCGTACTGATACCTTAGTCAGGAAAGCCCAAAACCGACCCCTCGGCGCATCGGTCTCTCTGTCTACAGGGCACGGCATGAAAAGCCATGGAAGCTATTATCGCAGGGCGACTGACGGATTGGAAGACGCTGAAGGTAACGGCTGGGCTCTAGCAAGGATCCGTATTGGGGCCTTTGCTATGGTGTATGGCCTACGACGGAGTACTCTCGAGACCAACATGTCGGAAAGCGTCACCATTTTTTCTGGTGATCGTCGTTTAGTCGAAAGGTCGTCTAGCATACGCTGACGACCTAGCTCTGATAGAGCGAGCTAAAGACGGGACGATGCTCGAGTTTCACGCCAATAAAGTCCTCGAAGCAATATGGCTTTGGATGAAACAAAACTGCCTGACACTCGCTCCCGAAACAAGCGAGGCAATCCTGCTGATTTGGGAAACGCGATGCCGCCAGTTGAACATTCATTTAAATCAATGCAGCATAACCGTTAAGAAAATACCGCACGCCAGGTATCTAGGCGTTATTTTGGACTAGGGTCTGACAGGCACGGCTCACGTTGAACGAGCCACAGACAAAGCGGCCAAGATAGTCAGCACTTAAAAAAAGCTGATGCTAAGGACAAGCGGCGCCAGCGAAGATAGACGTCGGTTACTGGCAACGGTAGCCGACTCGATGGTACCATACGCTGCCCCTGTTTGGATTGGACAAAGGTCCTAAAAAGCCAACGAAACAGGTCGCAGTTACTACGAACACAGAGACTCTTTGCATTAAGAATATGCCTAGCGTATAAGACCGTGGCCACTGAGGCGGCCATGATTATTGCCGGAATGGTACCATGAGACCGGATGGCCACGAAAAAAGACGAGCGCTACTCAACGCGACTAAAGAAAGACGTGACAAGAGCACATACTCTGGAGAAATAATGGCAGCAGAAATGGACGACAGCACAGCGCCAGGCCGGTGGATCCCGACTTGCAGGCTTGGGGTTCGCAAGGCTTCAGACTCAAAATGCGTTCTTTGTGAAAGCGCAGTAGAGGACGATGTAGTACACACTTTGCTGCAGCGGTCAAAGTTTTTCGAAAGGCGAGCTGCGCTTGAGCGCATAATACAGGGCGCACTCACTATTGAGAACATGGTCCCACTTATGCTGCAGAATGAAGACTCATGAAATTCAGTGATTTTCAGTACGTAAATTCTATAATGCGGGAGAATGAGGCCCTTGAGCGGGTGAGCGCAGGTAGCGCAGAATCGAAGTGATTCAATACTTAGGGGCCTGAAGTAATACCTAAGTAGTTCTGGGCACATTGAAGGCACACGAAAGGCTTAGGTTTTAGTGGGTAGGACATTCAGAAAATGGTGAGTCCAACACTATCTATAATTTATATAGATGTGCGTAAATGCATTTCTCTTTCTCCAGAAAAAAAAAACAGCGCAAGGAGACATAAAGACTTAATACAATTAGCCACAGCGGTGTGACCAATGCATGTTTCCGATGACGGATAAGTTACTTCAGTAATAAGTATATCCCGACTTTGCCGCTGCGTCTTCCCGACTTACTACCTCACAAACAAGCTGAAACCAGAACTACATCAGAGCTCTTTAATCAGGTCTCGTTCATCACCGTAACATCCGGTCCAGACCCTTAATGTTGAAATGAACATGTCAAAAGGTTCTGGCTGCCCTACGTTTAGAGGCTCTCGGCTCCATCGTTGATATTGTTGCTGCGAAATTAATAGAACATCAAATAATATAAAACCAAGCTTGACATTCATTTAATATCATTAGTATTAATATTAAATCTGAGTAGTCAAGAGGCTGGGGCTTGGCTACACGACAGGGGCGCCCTACCATGTCCGCGAATTGGGACTCTGTTGGACGACGAGACCACGCGCATAAGCGCAGGGCTGCGGCTTGGTGTTGACCTAGTCGTGCCCCACCGATGTCGTTGCGGTGATTTTGTGGACGCGTTGGCCCATCATGGCCTGTCATGCGCGTTAAGTGCAGGCCAACGAGCACGTCACTCCGCTTTAAATGACACCTTTAGTCGCGCACTTCGATCTGCCGGCTTCCCATGTGTCTTAGAGCCCCCGGGTCTATCGAGGGATGACTGAAAAAGACCTGACGGCCTGACTTTGACGCCCTTTGAGCGTGGCCGCATGCTTGTTTGGGGCGCAACTGTAACCGACTCATTAGCCCCTTTGATGGTCGGTGCAGGTGCGGACCGAGCAGGTCATGCTTCCAGGTTAGCTGAGGCTAACAAATGCAGAAAATATTCCAGTGTGGATTATCCGCAAGAATGTTGTCCGTTGGCGTTCGAGACTATGGGAACTGTACCCCCTTACGCTCAAACTGATTCAACGCGTGGGCAAAAGCCTTATTCGTTCGACAGGAGACTCGAGAGCATCCGAATTCTTCACGACGTATCTCACGGGCAAAGCTGACTTGGTCGCGTTAGGGTGGTTCACTCCAAGTTCCTGTTCAGCAGCAGATACTGATAACAACTATGGTTCTCACAGCGGCAGCATACGACTTGTATTCTACAGTTGAAATACTCTGCTCTCATTGATTTTCGGTTTCAGTGCCAAGAAGGAACTGATCTTTCCCGCTCCGTAGCACCTATTTCTTAACTGAGATCACCCCCAACGTCTTTGAGAGCTGATAGTATCCCATCTTCAGCGAGGCCGCGATTAGCAGTTTAATTATGTGCCAGTTATCTGCACTGTGTGACCACCGGCGCGCTGAGAAGACTAGTGAGCTCCATAACCATAGAACCGTAACCTTCTTCGCATCGTCCAGCCTATCTGTCTTTACAAGAATTACGCCAATTTAAGATTCAGGCCAAAAGTAGGAGTGCAGCTTAGGTACTCGCCGCCTATCGACAGAAGGTTTCCCTGGAACGATCCGCTCGTCAATGATGTTATACCACCAGCCACTACGACACGGAATAGTTCCTGTGCGTACTTCAAAGCCTTCTCACGATTAACGACGGGTTAGACTTTTGCTTGTTCAATTTTCTTCGCCGTGCTCCTGTTAACCGCCTGAGACCATCTTTCTTCATTCACACATTACCAACTTCAGCGGTTGCGTCTTGGACCTCACCACTATTGGTAGTTGCACTAACTGAGGGTTCTTGCGTTCCACTCGTTGTCACCGGCCTTGCTTTGAACTACTGCCTGATATAGACGTACCAGCCGCAGCGATCTGTCGTCTCTACCACGTCTGTTTTTTTTCTAAGCTAACCGCTAGTTTTGATAGTAGTTCTATTCACCACTTCGGACTCACCTCGAGTGGCCGCAGGAGGCCACACACTTGTCGGGCACACTGTTTAAAGAATCACCAAATTAGCAAGTGCGCAAAATGCCAACTGGGCGAGCAGCGCACGACAAACACAGAAACCAAAATGAGTGGTCAGGCGACGAACGTGACAGAAGCTTTGCTGGTGTCACGCAGGAGACGGAATCCTGGACACGCACTAACTACAGTGTGCATCGGCGCTCTCGTGAAATGACAAAAGCTATTCGTACAAACAAGTGAAACAGAAATGTACGCATCAGCGCTCACAAACTAGGCACCTGGGCGTTCTGCCGGACGCACAGGTACCCGGGCAACATTTACACAGATAGCAGCAGTCAAATTTTGTTTTAGAACTCGATGAGATGCGCAATCGCATCAGAGCTTCAAACTCGCAGCTATTGCGTTTGAACGCAGACGGCAAGCAGTGGCACTCACGGCGCGGTGGGACTTTGTCGCGTCCCGCCGTCGTCTAGATAGCTAGTACGCTTGCACTGACTGCCATGTACCGCAATGTCGCCGGTTCGATTCCCGTTGTTGATCGAATTTCATTAAGCCGTGCTAATTAAGATTAGATGATAAACTGTACCGCTGTGGGTCGGCGGCCATGCGGCCCCAAGGACTGTTGGGAAAACCCTAGATATCTCAACGTGTCCGGCCCTCGGTGCATTGAAGATATGCCTTACGGCGTTTTCAAGCCCGTTGGGGGCGGAAGATGGTCTGAAAATAACAACCTCCTTAAAAATGTTTAAACGGGGACATGGACGCTTAAAGTATATAAGACAGATCCGAGCACCTACAAAACTGAGGCAGTGATAGATTATATTTGGTGGATGGCTGAGGAGAAGAATAGGAATTCGGCAACGGCGTTTGCGGTGCACGGTTTTTACCACGCTCTCTGTCAGGTCGAAGATTTTTACGAGTCCCTCGAGATGTATATGCACGAGATGTCCCGCAAAATGATATATGTGCCACTGATCAGCGATAATGTTCAGCGGGTCCGTAAGTAGCGGAATGGGCAATACAAAGGCGCTGTTCGTTATAGTAATTTCTGGTTACCCGTCCAGGATGTTGATGAATATTTAATTAACACAAATTAGATGACTTATTAATTCATCGATCGCCGTCGTTGCAGCACTGTTGTTATCAAACATGTATTTGTTTCATATGTTTGTGTCGCGACGATTCTGCCGTTGTCCAGATTGTGACGAGCTTTCTGTACCAAACGTTTCTATTTATATATGGACCACCTGACCCGCAGATTGTTGTCCATTATGATAAAACGTTGCTCTTACATTTGTCAATAATCTGAGAGTCACACTTAAGGACAATCTTGATTCACAGGGTCGCTTCCCTTAATGCTGATCAAATTCAATTCGACTATTACTGCCATTTTACTTTGTGTGCCTTCCGTACCTAATTCCAACATCTAGGAATCATGCCGAAGAAATGCCATGCATCTTTCCCACATCATCCTTACCAACAACTGACAACTATGTTAGCACATTCACTATTGACCACACCAATTTCCGCCCTATGCGTTTAACTCTTAAAGCTCTACCCGTCTACTTGCCCCGCAGTGATCACTTTCAAGCCTAGTGCCTGCACTGAATATGCAAATCAATCACAATATTTACGGGAGCTCAGACCTAGCAAATTCTGTCGCCGTACAGCTTAGTTTTCTCGTTTAATCCGCATTTTTGGTACCTAAGTTTTAAAATACTTGGCCGTACCACAGATGTTAACCGCCTTCAGTAGGAGTGTATTTGTCACCCCAACGACACGTTTAGGCGATGAAACATTGTAACCAATGTGTGCAGGTTTGAATGCGGTTACTATGTTATAACTAATTATGTTTACCATTTATGTTGTTGTTTTCACTCCTTATTATCATCGTTGTTATTGTTGTCGTTGTAATTCAGTTGTTGTTAACCTGTGCCGCCCAAAGAGCAGATCTTCGTTCAGCATGCTGATAGTACACTCTCACATTTCCTTAATTGCCACGAAATCAGCCGTCACTTCCTTGCCCGCCAGCACTTTGGTCAACAAGATTGTGACAATCGCTCTCACGATCACGCAGCCATCATAATTTAGTCATTCCGAAGAGGCAGATCGGCAACGTCTCCCGCCGTTATCCGGCTCGATTACTGTTTCGATTGGCGTCCTGATTTGCCTTGTTCGCTTTTCTCTGGTTATCGATTTCAGATTAGTTCTTGTTATTGTTGTCGTCTCCATAATCCACTCGTATCCGTAACACTTGCTGCTATGATGTCCATTGATATATTTCGTATGTATATACCACTGCTTTCTGCCACGCGATTTTCTGTAGTCTATTTTGTTACCGTGCTTGACCGCCATAGTATCTCATCCTCCTTCTTCACCATATGGTCTGTTTAGCCTGCAGGCGTAAAAAAATGCGCTATGTACAAACTTTCGAATCTTCCTAATGCTTAGAAATAGTTTTACCACCTGCTACACTTGCCGGTGAAACGATCACTTGGCATACCCTCTGTCTCGCCTGATGCTTCGCTGAGTAGCAATTATCATCGCAGGGGTGTATCGTTGTGGAATTAACACCTACCGGTCACACGTCATCAGTTGCTTGAGTGAAACTGCTTTGCGCTACCAAGCGGCTGCAACTTGGAATAAGAATTCGTATTTAAACCGATCTTACCACAATGTTATATGCGATTCCTTTATGTTCCTAGTCTATGATTCTTCTCTCTACGTTACCGGAATGGTTTGCGGCCTGAGTTGCGCATTGATCGCGAACCCTCATACTCGGTTCTATCAAGGTCGAACTTTTAACAAGAAGGACTCAACTTCAAACGAGCAGTGGCGGTTTTTCTTCTGAACTTTTTGCACGCTTTCTGTCTTTCCTCGTATTCTTTTCTTGTTTCTACAGAGTGACGCGGGATCTTTTTTTTCAAGACAAACGCTTTCCACCATAACCCTCCTCAACTTACATATCGGTCTCGATTCTGGTTCCCTGTTTTTTTTTTTTTTTCAGCTTTCCAGTCCCCCTTTTGGTGGCCAACCGTCGCCGCCTCCAATGCTTTGCCTCAAGCGCCGACCCAACAACGCTTTGCGGGTTGGTTCTGCCACAACAATTGATCTCAATAATCTTAAGTGGCATCTTCCACCACTTCCGGGAGCAACTATGACTCTTTTTATCGAGCACACACATTCCGAGAGCAACTATGACCATTTTTCGAGCGTGATGCGCGCGAGTTATGCGTGCTGCGGGCATCTTTTTTGCACATAGAGAGTTAATCAAATAAGTAAACTCCCTAAAGTAACGTTTCCTTGTATCAGTATGGATCGTGGAAGGCAAACCATGCGATATAGGTTATATGCGATATAGGCTATGATAACTATTTTTTTAGTCTATCAACTTTCTCTCTGCGAAGAATGTGCCTGCATCACGCTACTATATCGAGCAATTCAACAGAATAAATCTACATCCTACATTTGTTTTTATTGAATGAAATTACTAATTAAGTAGACAGGTCTCTCAACGTGCGCATACTTCTCCTTGGAAAACTTCTGTAAAAGGTGCTTTGTGAGGGACCTGCTTTGTGCACCCTAAATTTGTTCTATTCGGCAACCGTGCTAGTGCTGCCAGAATAAAACGTCAGATAATCGACAAAATAGCTTGTTTGCAGTTGTGTCGATTGTCGTTATTCAATCATTTTTGTTCATTGTTTTCTATAAGCACTACTTCCCTTTAGAAGTTAGTGTTGTGAAGATCGTCCTCTACCTTATTTTCCAGACTTCTACGAAGCTCACCGCACACAAAAATTACCTTTGCTGTCTTCGCTTAATACAAGCCATATCGAACACGAATTAAGCTTGGTACCAGGTTGGCGTAGAGGTTTCTGTTTTTGACGGAAACCTGCTAAAGATATAGCAAGTGACGCGTATGCCCAACTATGATCATGTCGATTCACCAGTACCTCCTAACAAGTTGAACATGCACTGCAGGCGAATTAAAATGTAGTAAAGGAGATGCAAATATCCAGTAATTTCAGACTCACTGTGACAAATCGCTATGATATGCTATTATGTTGTCCTCAATTCCCTTTAACGTGCAAGGTCCTATTTGTCCTAGTAGTAGATAATAGTTTGAGTGTACACAAAATTCTTAACGCAGTTAGCATAAACACTTAAGCCAGGCACACTTGTAATGATTAAAAAAATTATTTGTCTCTCACATAGAAGGCCGTAAGGTAATGTAATTGTACGCAGCATAGAAGCATAGTGCACATGCTCACGGGTTCAATATCAATTACCGATGAACTCGTAGACATCTACAATTTACCGCAAGAAACAGCCGCTCTGAAAAGATCCCGGTACCAGGAGTTTAAAAAGAGATCTCTAATCACCAAATTATTTTATATATCACCAGCTAAGACTAACCTGGTCTGGAAGGAATTCTTCCGTTCATGTCGGCATTGCGCCACTCTCTGCAGTGTTCAATGATTTCATCACCTATTATGTCTGCTCGGTGCACGAAACCAAAAAGGGGTCAGCTAATTATAAAATGTTGTTGTTAGCTGCATATGAATAAGCTAAGTCCGCACCGGACTGCGTAAGCTCACCCTAATATAGTTCAGAATATATATATATATATATATATATATATATGAGCTCTTAATGAAAGCAACCGAAGATAGGTCAGGGAAAGCACAAGAGTTAGTGAATGTGATGATGTCCCTCAAAGTATGATGTAAATATGAACGCATCAATACAGATAACTAGGAACATTATTTCAAATAGAGAACACCCAGGTAACTAATAGACTGACTAAACCCTGCTAATGAACGCTCTCGTGGGCTTCGAGCATTAAACGTATGTAATGCCCAAATCATAAATGTGGTAAACGTATTGTATGTTTGCATATCTGAACTTATTGGCATTGTATTCGTTACATTGCCGATGGATATGAACTTACTGGCACTTTTTTGGCGTTATTACCTATCAATAGCACAGCCTAGCCATCAAAATCACTGGGTGTAGGGTCGGGCGTCTGACCGCCTCATAAAACGTAGTACATGCAAATAATGGTTTTATATATACACCGTTTAGTTTCGAGCAAAATTATTGAAGGTGGTTGGTGTTTAAAAAGCGATGTTAACAAAGCCACACTAACACAAATTTAATGATAAAATTATTTGAGCGGTGCAAACGATAGTAATGTAACGAAGGTTGAGGGTCACGTACATTCACGCGCCTCAACCAAAATAAACTTCTAGTGTATGGCTCACGTGCACTTAATCATATATGTGCTAACGCTTCTATTCAATGGTTGCCGCATGTAGGCGTTTTTGTTCCCTCTCAGTGCCAGTTTTCCAAAGTTGCTTTGGCCTTTTTTCTATTCTGGACCGGATTCAACTGCAAATTCGTTAGTCTAAGCCCTTTAACAGGAGGGCTGAGCGTCAAAACGCCAGAGCGCCCATGGCTTTCCCGGCAGTCCTTAGGCTGTATTGCCATCGTTGCGAACCTGATAGAGGCCAACCGAAGGCAGAGTATCAGCAAGGTCGTTTTCTTTTTGACCTATTATCTATAGGTACAACGTTGGACAATCGAAGGTGGTTCAGGGGGGTTGCCTTTTCTCACGACTCTTTTCCGCCCTGATATACCTCAACGAAACAACAAACCCGGGATGGTGGTAACGGCCGCTTGTACCTCCCTTCTACTCTCGTTCCCAAGGGCGAAAGAAAGCAGAGTAATCAGATTGCGTTCCGTGAAGGTAAATAAATACCGTAAGACAGCAAGCAGCAAATCCCAGGTTGTATATCGAGTAGGAAGGAAAATGATCGCAAACGTTTCTCTTGCTGTGAGACAGCTAAGGATAAGACGTAGCAGGACAAAAAATACTCTGCGGGATGTGAATGAAAATTACAGTTCAAATTTGCGTTATTATTACCAAGCTTACTCGCGCAAATGTATTAAAATGCCAAAATAAGCAATACAAAGTTAAGCACAGTCAATTTCACATAGCATGCAACCATATACGCTGGAATGAATCCTTATATCTCGCGTTTCAGTTTTTATTACAGCCAAAACTTCCTAATGGTAGAAAATATACTAATCGTGAATGCTCGACTCTATTGCTCTATATACCTTACTCTCACTGCGACTATTAGCGTGCTAGCCGCCCTATATTAATCCTCTGAATAGAGAGATTAGAGCTACGTTCCTTAAATTATCAAGTCTTGCAAGATCTCTTAAACTGAACTGAACTGAAGTGTGGGTTTAATACAGTGAGGCTTTAAAGTAATGACACACCTCAAAACGCATACAAACGTACGAATTGTGTCTAGTATCACCACATGGCTAGTGTCGCAAGCTATGCCGGCCGCCGAACTATGCAGTTCCAAGTATCGCATTACGCGCATGGCCCGGAGTTACATCTGAGAAATGTGAACAGCGATTCTGATATTATTTGTGCTAGATTCGATTTAAGCGAGACCCACCGAACAACTGCAATAATTCCACTTAAGCCACGAGTGGTGCTACAACTTGCAGAACTAGCTACAAAGCCTGTTTAGTGAAATTCTGTCTTTACAGCAGAATATTTTAGGATTAAATGTAAAATCGTTGTCGTTGTAATAGTAGGCCGTCATTGTAAATTGCCGTGTTTCCATTTCCATCACGATTGCGATTCTAAGTAATTCTTGCTACATCCTCCCTCCTCTATGCTATCTGGATTGCTCGAGCTTAATGGTTTTCAGCATGGTTCTGTGGACCTGATACGACAACGACCTCCGGATGATTGAGCATTAAGATGCAAGAGCAGCACGTTGCACGTGAGATGACGCTGTAGTCTTTGCGGTAACCGGCATTAGAAACACCGAGAAGCGTAAACGAGAGCTCGTCAGGTAGTTCTGCTTAAGCACAGCTTGGCTCTGTGCAAAGTTTTCTGTGAAGACGGGCGATATGATAAAAGGAAATATTGTGCCAACGACTCTGAATAGAATCATACTTGTGTTCAAGATCAGCATAACGGTATTTACGAGGATGGCATTGTGACTGCACTGTGTCAACGAAGTGGGCTAGTATGGAGGAGAAGATAAATTTATACTAATAAAGGCTATATATATATATATATATATATATATATATATATATATATATATATATATATATATATATACTATATATTAACGCCGAGGCAACTATGTATACATATAATATAAGGGCCACGTTAATGATATATGTTTTCGAAGCGATGTTTCAATAAGGAGCACGTTAGGAAGCAGAGAAGCCAGCTTGTACCATGTTGTACTGCATACCTTTAAAGAATGCCTAGATTCCGTATGGTTTAAGTACACTGGTACTAGAAAATGTAGATACTTTGCGCATCATAGAGGCAAGGCCGGGTTTTTCGTTGCAGAGAGTGCGGTAAATGTCCATGCAGTTCAGGAAGAATGTTTTGATCAGTTTCACAACTTTTAAACTTTAGCATTATTACTTGCCAAAATAGCTTGGAGAGCTGTCGTTAATGGAAACCACTAACCCATGCAAATTTAGACAAACTGCACCTCTTGATTTAAAGTTAGCTATAATTTTTGTTAGATCTAAATGATTGTTGTACTCCTCCTAATGATTCTTCTGCGGAGGTTATGGCTTGTTTCGTTAGTGCTTGGTAAGTCTTTTTATCAAATCATTCTCTCTAGAAAGGTAAATTGGCATACTTTGGTGAAGCGCATATTACAAAAGTGCGTCCGGAAAACGCAGTGCTGTAAAATGTATTGATCACAAGGTTAACTGTGTATATTATGGATATTCTGTGAAAGCCGACAAAGCCGGCACCTTCTGTTCTTCATTATCCAAACAGTATACTATAGTCCCTACATACAAAGCAAAGGGGAGCACTGGAGTCTTTGCTCGACTTTTCCAATCAGAGCCTTCATTCTCCTGGGTGAGGCACCAAAACCCTTAACAACTGTTTGCAGTGGCGGCTTCTTCCCTTTATAACAAGGCTAGTAACTAATACCGATACATATTGTAAAAAAGAAGGCGGCACATGCAAAAAGAAAACTATTAAAAACAAAATGAAAAAATTTGCCGATCTAGTGTGGTCGCATTCTTTTATACTGTACTTTCTTTAGCTAACTTGGCATCAAAACAGGAATGTGCTTGAATGGCAATACGTCTGCAATTTGTAAAGTGACTAAGTTTAATATATGGAGCTGATGTGATCTATATTAGTCAATTTGTCAATACCAGTTTGTCTACTGTACAATTGTAATGGGGGGGGGTCTATGATATATCTGCAATTATGAACTGCAAACAATGAGCTGCAGAACTGTTGAATAGTAAGAAGTGACTTTATATTCAATAAAGTATTTTGAGACATGCTATTTATATACACGGCGTGCTGTTCCCTCGACGGCACACCGTTTAAGCATACTTGTTCTTGTATGGGCCACTGTAATGTTAGGAAAAAGAAGTTCCGGTGCCACTATTTCACACTATTCGAGTCTCATCGTTGGCTACCTTCTGGTTAGAGCCAACTAATGCCCTTAATCGGCACCCAACGGCAAGTTTACATATATGCTCATCCGCAACAGATATTTTCACCTGCCTTGCTCACACTTGATTTCCATTCAATGAGTGTTTCTCGTGCTGATAAGTATCTCCACGGAGATCCAGTAGTCCTATAGTAGTTCCAATCCACATAGAGCAAGTCTTCATGATACAGCAAGTTTTCCTGAAACTTGGATAAAGTTACTCTTTGCGCGACGCAACTGGTTGAATAGTATATCTGCATTTAGGTATTGCTGCACTTTTCTCACCTGAGTATCGTTGCCAAAGCTCGACTGCACAGATTCATTTAGTCCAAAGGGATTTGCATTTTATGGGTATTTCTCTGCCACATCATATTTTTAACCTTGAATTTGTAACCTCTTATTATCATAGTTAGATATCAAACGCCTATTTATGTCGCAATAAAATAATACTGGAGAGGACACAAAGAACGAAGAGGATATACGAAGGAGCAGTTGTAGCGGACATATATCAACTGCGTTTCGAAGAAATAAAAGAGAAATTAACCCTAGATATCTTAACATGTCCGGCCCTCGGCGCATTGAAGATATACCTCAGGTTAAGTTCCAAGTCCGTAGGGGACGGAGGATAGTCTAGAATTAAAAACAACCTCCTTAAAAAATGTTTTTAATTCTAGACCAAAGGGGTGTGCGTTATGTTCTTTTGTTTCTGCCTTTAAAAAAATCCCAAGTCAACATATGATCCTATATACACTGAACGCAATAGCTATACGTATATGTATAGCTATTGCTGAAAACCAGACCAACTGAACGCAGTAGCGGGGCTACTCGCTAGCAATGGGCACACTCACCAATGAATGCCATTTTACAGCTGTAGCTTCAATGCAAGACTAGGAACACTATGAGGCAAATTACACAAAGTGAACATACTTTGTTAAACTCGCAAGACGCGAGTCTAACAAACCGATAAATTATCGCGCCGTTCTCCGTTCTTAGGATATGCTTGGTAACTTAGCCGTGTATATCTAATCTTTCATAAATCAAAATCGATATTTAGTTTTCTTATATATATATATATTCGTGCCTATAAAATATATGTTTACATTCCAAGGCAAGAGGTTCACATTTTGTTTTGGCAAAAAAATGGGAACACTAAAGTTCCAAGGAGAGTCAGAGATAGCCATAGTGTCCCCTGCAGCTATTTTCTTATCGTCCACCAAGACAATGTAGCTATTTTTATTAATGTGCTGCACTTCTGTGGGATGGCCTGCACCCCTCTGGCCTGTCTCTATGACCAAAGCCTGCCTTGACTTCTATTCTTCTGTTTTTTAGGGCTATCATGGAGCTGTTCGCCCGGCTTGTGGCAACCACTCAGTAAGTCCCTCAGAACAAACTTGCTTTCATTACCGCACATTGCCAGATCCTTGGGAGAGGATGTTTAATTTTTCACGACAAAAACACAGAGAGAAAGAGAGAGAAAGAAATGAGCCACTCTATAAAAATTCAACCGATGCAGCTGGGGAAGCGGGAGATAACCTTTGAACAAATCTAATCTTTTGAAACGGATGTCGCGGCCGTACCAAAGATCAGTAGGCTACACATCAAGCCTCATACGCAGTTCCTGAACCCATTAACGAGAGTATTCTCTTTCTAGTAATGCTGAAAGTGTCTTTGTCGCTGAGATAACCTGGGTTCTTTCTAAATATATATATATATATATATATATATATATATATATATATATATATATATATATATATATATATATATATATATATATATACATATACGGTCGAAGCGGGGATAAATGTGGCCCTGATGTCATAGATGCCAATCCAATATTAACAATACGTGTAATGGGCACATGCCAAAAACGTATTTCTTTTGTAACCTATATATTTCTAATGAAATGTTCATATATGCAGGGTGTCGTGATTCTTTTAAAGTTTGATATAAGGCGTTGTAGAGTTCGTTAAAGCAAATATTTTCTTCAGTGGAACAGCGGTCTCTGACAAGTCTTGTTTAAGAGTGAAAATTAAATTATTAAAATCTGTGAGACTGGTGTTGTGACCCGACATAGAAGCACAAAATGTGCGATTGTGAGACCACCTGTCCTTTTACACAGAAACTAACACACAAAATTCGGGGGAAAGACGTACGCCGCAAGCTTGAAGATGCGACATGGTCGTTCTATTATTAGCTTTAACGCCCAATACCTCGAAATCATAAGCCTACGACCACTCAGCCCTCAAAACTAGCACATTCAGGCAAAGACACATTTCATGATAAATATTTTGGTTCTAGACGGTTTTCTCAAAAGCATGTGGTTCCAGCATGAAGGAGCGTAGCCGCCCTCCACTTCTGCGGTACGCAATTACCTCAACGTGACTTTATATAATGGGTGGATTGGCCAGGGCCAGCCCCGGATCACGGTGGCCTCGAAATCTCGATTTTTTTCTTTGGGATATCCTAACTACTCTCATCTACGAGATTTCGGTCAAGTCACGTGAATAGATGATGGCCAGGGTAGCCTCCGCTGTTTCAGAGCAGCTAATGGGAGATATGTAAATAGTTGTGTGTGTGTTCGATTTATTTGATGGAGTAGGTCATTCAATCTTGACATGCCTTACGGAAAACCTCAAGTATTACACAGCGAATCGGACCGTCATAGATTTGATACCAAAATAGTCATCATGAGATGCGTCTGGATGTGTTAGTTGTGAGCGCTGTGAATGGTCGTAGAGTTATAACTTTAAGTAACTAAACGCAAAAGCTTAAATTAGAACTTAAATTGTTTTATAAACGACCATGCCACATCTTCTACCCGGCGTCGTATGTTCTTCAGAGGAAGCAGAATTTTGTAACGAACATGAACAAGTCAAGTTTTCGGGCTAACCCTCAGCCAAGATTTAACGTCCACGGAACTGTTTTTCACATTGCCTCATAGACGGAACGCCATAAATACAAATCGGTGCAACGGTGGGGCTCGAACCCGCGCACCTCCTATGTGTCTTCTCCGGTTGCGAGGCGCAAAATTAAACCACCACGCTACCGGGCTCAACAACGAACATGAACTATGCTTAGTTTCTCTATAGGAGAACTGGTTTTCTCGCAATCCCATATTTTGCGCTTCTGTGTTGGCCAACAACACTAGCGTCTCATATTTCAGTAATTTCACTCTCACTTTAAAACAAAACTTCTTTTTATTTTAAATTATATGCTCTATTTGTTAGAACATATTGTTTTGGCAATATATATATATATATATATATACATATATACGAGTGAAGCAAATATCTTAATGTTCTAATCGGTGACACAAGAGTTAACATGATATAAAGGAGCTGCAGCTCTAGCTGGCAGCAGAAAGTCAGTCGTCAGTGGATGCACAAATACACGTACTCCAAGTGCGCGTTTGTAGTGGGACAAAATATGTGCTTGTAGATTAAATCTACTTTGAAGCTAGCTTTTTGTCTATTGTTTACATTCGAGCGGTAAATAGTCGTGTCCCCGTAGCTCTCTTTTTCATTCGATTTTAGGTGTCTGGTGTAGTGCATGGGTGCAGTTCAACTTCATTTCATCGGGTGCCTCTGTCGTGCTGTAAATTGATCTGTTATAGGCATTGTACAGTCGCCAGTCAGCAGTGTTCCAAATATTCGAACCAAAATGGCGGCAGCAGCAGCAGCTACAGCGGCCGCCGCCGTCTCTCCGACAGCAAGTAGAAATGTAAACGGCATAGAGAAGAAGAAGAAGAACAAAAAGGTGAAGGACAAGAAGGTGGAGGACAAGAAGTAGTAGCAAGATGACATGTGGAAAAGATGCACCGGAGAGAGTTATATCCTCGGTGAAACGACATGTCGCCACTGCCACAGTGCCCCTGTCAACTGCAGGTGTTGCTGCGACCACCGGCGCGAGTGATGCGGCTGGGCGTAGCCCGGACAACGGGCGACACGCAACTGACGACGTAAGAAGGGTAGAAAGTCAAGTGTAGGTAATATACCCTGGGTTAGAGAACCCGTGATCACACGTTCGCGCGGAGACAATTGTCCACTCCAAAGTGCTAACATTGTGAAATTATATAAATAAAAGTGTAGGTAATTATAGACCGTCGAGCCCGGTCGCGTGGTGGCATGCGTCTGCGCCTTGCGACCGAAGGAGACACATAGGAGGTGCGCGGGTTCGAGCCCCACCGTTGCACCGATTTGTATTTATGGGGGTCCGTCTACGAAGCAATGCGCAAAGCAGTCCCATGGACGCTAAATCTTGGCTGAGAGTCAGCCCCGAAAGTATATATAGGTAATTATAACCCGGACGCTCATTCATCAATTGCATGTAATATTTTTGAAAATTTGTTAGTGAACCATACTTTATTATAACCTTGAATTCAAAGGCTTGTTGGATAAAAACAACATGGTTTAATTAAAGGCAAATCTACGGCAACTCAACTCGTATAAATGATTTAAAGTTGGGCCATTATGATTAATAAAAGGCTGACCTTTAATTGTGTATATTTTGATTTTACGAAAGTATTTTATAAAGTAGGTCACTCTTTGTCATAGACTGCTTGTTATCTTGCCTGTGGAGAGATCTGCGTCCGCTTTAACAATAGCTTAAGTGCGTCAAATGCGTATCTTTCTGGCGTTTCTTGGAAATCAAACCTTGGCACACTTTTATTTTGCACATTTATTTTAGATCTTAAAAACCTTATCCCCGATTCGGTAATTTATAAGCTTTATGCAAATTATCTGAAACTTTCCGGGACCGATCCCACATTGTAAACATGTTTGCATAAAAATGCAATATTTCCGAGCAAAGCCGAAGAAGTGCAACAAACAGGCCAAAAATAGGGTGGGACCCCTTGGACCCTGAAACAATTAGCATGGAAAGCCCAATGTAGGCAAAGGTCCGAGCAAAAATCTCTTTTCTTGCCCTCTAAGTAGACACTTACGACGGGACATACACCCAGGAAAGCCAGATCGCGATTTGTTGGTAAGTATTTAAATCTGTTGGGTCAAAATCGTGCCTATTTGCAGGTCATTTTAGTGTACAGAGAAATCCGTACGCATATATCGCAACGTATGTGTCGCGAACCGCGCCTATTTAAAGGCTAATCGATCATATAGCATATAGTTTTCATAAGCTCCTCTTGTTCGACTGAAGTTCGACAATGGTTGGGAACTCCACCATCTCAAACTAAGTTTAACGAAGAAATTACGGATGGGCAAGATTAAGCCGCTAAGAACGCCGTCAAACGCTGCGGGACGCTGTTAGCGTACAGCTGTGGAATTGCTCTACCTTGATTTGCCGTCTTATAGGCACGAGTCAAGGGTGCCTGCTGAAGTGGACACAGTACTCTTAAGAAAGCTTATAAGGCTAGTTAAACAAATAAGATAGGGGAGGCGATCACCGCATCGGTTCAACCGGGCCTGCTACCTAAAACGTCGGGAAGCTTCCGCGAGAAGCAATGACTCTAATCTGACTTCCAGATTATTGCTGAACGTAAGGAGGTCTATAGACAACATAAGTCATCCTACAAGAAGCTGTATATGCATAGTAATCGCAAGTATGAAATGGAGGAAGAGGCTCTCCTGCTTGAAAGAGTAAAGGCTGTATACTACGTTTATCCAATTCATTGCTGAAGAGAATGCATAGCATGACGGAACACTAGGTCCGTAAGCAACTATGTGCTTTGCTGTTGGGTAAACGTGCTCTTATTCGTACTTGCTTGATCGACCAAATATTTACGTTAAACAGCACATTGTTTAATTATCATCTACTTGCCTTTTACGGACAATGAGGTCGTTGCCGTACTACGGATTCTGCCCAATAGGAAGAGTAGCGCTTCTGATGGGATTTATAATGAATATTTGGCAGACCCGGCAGATGCATTGACAGGCAAGTTTTCTTGCCTGTTCAGACAGATACTCAGAGAAGGTCGCATACCCCAAGCCTGGCAAAATACCAGACTTACGCTTTTTCGACGTGAATTTAGTGTTGATGTGGACTATCCAGATATATATATATATATATATATATATATATATATAATATTGGGGTATTGCACTGGAATGTATTCTCAAAAAGGTTTTCGCTAAGATGATTATAGAAAGGGTATCTCCAACTGTGGAGGAGGCCTTTTCTCCATGAGCAATAGTAGAAATAGCCTTCACCACAGTTAGAGTTCGACGAGGTTTTTTTGGGTTCAGGATGAGCCGAGGTACACAGGCGCAATCGACGTACTTCAACCTGGGGTTGATCAAGTGTTGGCAAAACACCGAGTGACTGAAGACGAGCACTGCCGAGTGTACAAACGTATTGTAAATTATTAATAAATCATCACAATATATATATATATATATATCTGAATGATAATTCAGATCGGTTTGCGTTAGCAGACAGCCCACTCACAATAGAACAAAAACACATTGCCATCATGGACGGCCGCCGCAATCTGGGTCCAGAATATGACCGAAGAACAATCGTTATCCAATTGCTTTGTGCGGGACATCGGCCAGTCAAAATCCTCAACATCACTGGATTTAAAAGAGCAACGGTCTACGACATTGCCCGACGCTACAGAGATGCAGAAGAGACAGGGCTAGGTGGTGCAACACCTGAAAGTAACATTCACAACTGCCGACGAGAAGCGAGGACGCCAAAGGTGATCAAAATGGTGCAAAACTGCGTTTTTAAGGATCCAAGTCTATCGATGCGCCGTTTAGCGATCAAATTCAATATGAGTGATCGTTCTATGCGTATGATTATCAACGAAGAACTGCGCTACAATTCTTACACGTTTAAAGTCAGACAGATGTTGTCTCAGGCCGCGAAGACAAGAGGATGGCTTGCTGCCATCTTATCCTCACGTTTTTGAGACACGAAACGCCGGGACATTTTCGATTCTTCTCCGACGAAAAAATCTTCAGCATTGACCAAAAGCATAACCTGAAAAATGACCGGTGGCTCGCAAAGGACCCTGAGGATGATGGCCCTGAGGATGTACCACTCGTGCATAGAACCAAACATCCTGCCAGTGTGCACGTCCTAAGTGTTGTGTCGAATGAAGGAGACGTAATGCCCCCACATTTTTTGACAGACACGAAACCGTAACAAAGGAAGTGTATTTACGTGTTCTGCGAAGCGTGGTAAAACCATGGATTGATAGAGTGTCAAATGGAAGACAATATGTCTTTCAACAAGACGGCGCTCCCGCCCACACCAGTAATCTCGTCCAGGTTTGGCTACGGGGCAACATGACGGCGTTCTGGGACAAAATGATATGGCCCCCTGGCAGTCCAGGCTTGAATCCCCTGGACTTCTATGTATGGGGCGTTGTTGAGCAAGAGACTAACAGGTCTCGACATGCAAATACAGAAGCGCTACGCAGAGCCATTGTTAAATCATCCAAGAATTTCAATCCGTTAATTTAGAAAAAGGCCTGCGGGCGCTTTCGCCCAGAATTTAAAGTGTAATTGCTGCTGATGGTGGCTACATTGAATAAAAATGTTCCTCAGGAGTGTCCCTAACGGCACGTAAAAAAAATCTCGGAAGTATCTGTTTTCATTCAGACATAAATTGCGAAACGGGCGATAACGTTTAGTCTGGATTTCGCATCCTGTATATATTTATTTATATATATATATATATATATATATATATATGGGACGCATCTCGTAAATGCAATTCAACTGCGAAATAAACATGTTTTTCATAAACTGGTTATTTTCTCTATTGAAAATATTATGCGTGAATGTACTAGAATATTTGCAACAAGAGAAACGTATGCCTATTTAGGTTTACAACAAACAAAATAACGCGTCATCATTGTAACTAAAAGTTAAGCGAAATAGCTAAGCTGGCCAGTTTCAGTTTGCTTATGACGTAATGCTGCATGGTGTTTTCGTAACTGAGTTTTCTGTCAACGCTCTTTAGCTGAAATGCGACTTCATGCATGTATTTTAGACGCGTGTATATATGTGCGCACGCACGCCAATATAGGCCTGCATGTACTATGAAAACGAATCATTTCTTGGGTTTTTTTTAAACCACAGAGAGACGGTATATCGTACCGAATGAATTGAAACCGTACGGACAAGAATAACCTTGGATGGTGTGTAGCTAGCCTAAGGACTTGTTGCGTGCACAGATAGATAAACGACCGACGGAAGGTAATAGTTACTGATTATACGGCCTATGTGTAACATGATGGCGCTGTGAATATCTGTTGGAGGATCCCTAACTTATGGAGAGCCCGTTCTAACAAGAGTATCGACGCAGCTACCCGTATATTTGTTCTGTAGGGCGCTGGCGAAACTGGCACAACTCCTCAGACAGCCAGGCTGTACGTGACGAGGAATTGCGGTGGAAAGTTAACGGTTGTGCGGAACCCGTACTTATTGCCTGAGGCGCAAGTTATTTGTACCTACTAAGCAATTACGAAACAAATGAGAGCTTTGGTATTGCAAATGAACTTGAACACGCGCGACTCACATATGAAGGAGGAACTGGACCAATCCCATCCTACATTAGTGATAAACGAATTGATTACGGTTTGTATTATTGCGTTTCCCTTTTTGGTGTATATCTAGGAGTTATATGTGCGCCAGGCGGGCATATATTAATTTATTTACATATATGCTAGGTGGGTACTTGACTCTCCAATGCATCATCGTTTATTTGGTAGTATCTAGTATCTTCCAACGTACTTTTTACTAAACTCACCCCTTCCATGTAACGCATTCTTAAAGTATTGTATCTATTTCTTATACAGTATATGGTTCCTCATAGAGGTTGTCTTCGAGACATATAAATGCTTTATATGCCGTCAGTGTGGTGCATACATTGACTTGTGTTAGGTTTAAAAAGTCTGACAGCTAAGGCTATAAATGACTCGACCCAATTTCAGTTGATACAAGTTGACCCACTAACCTAACTATGAATTGCCCTAATATCAACGCTTTAACAGTGCTGCGCTTTACATTTTAGATTATGTCCTGTCTTCACCCACTAAAATAGTCATCAACGCTATTCCACGCTTGCTCACCGCATACAAATTATTGAATCCGCATATTGACGATACCAAGTGAGAAACCGAAATTTAAGAATGTCCTTAGCAAACATATTATCTTATCTAAAACGGCGCACCATAGAAGCCGTGTAGGCTTCGCATACGCCGTTCAGGAGTGGCCGATGCGCGGAAAGAGGTTTTAGTGGATATTACACGCGACAGTAGCACCACCACTAGTGTCGAGCCTTGTGCTTACAAATAACTAATGATTATACATAATTACAAATCATCGCGAATGCGCATGAACGCATGCTCCTTCTCTAGAAAATAGCGGCATTGTCTAGCCGGTCCAATCTAGATGCATATATGTACTTATGCGTCTGAAAGGTTCTGTGGAAAAATATATACGAATAGGTTGAGGTTTAAAGGGAAAAACAAGAAGTTTGAAGTCACTTACAAGCCCTAGGAAATAGTTTCTCGCGCGTCGAGTGCGCTTCGAATTATTGCAAGTAAACTTATGCTTTTTACAATAATTAATAATAATAAAAATTGCATGCACATAAAGAAACTGTGGTAAGAGTGCGCATGCAGTTAACACGGCACACTTAAGGTATAGTATTTAGACATATGACGCCCGCAGGAAAAGTTGAAATATGAAGTTTACAATAGAAAACTATATTGAAGAACAAGCCTTTAAAACACCGCAGTCGGTCGCGTTCACCACATATATCATAAACGATGTTTGGATATTAATTTATCGATTGTGTATATATATACAGGGTGTTTGGAAAATTGATAATAGGAATTGTAAAGCTCGTGAAAACAAATATTGCTTTCGAATTTTCTGCTCAGCGTTATATATTGTAGTAAAAAGCAGAATTTTCTCACGAATGCGACGATGTGCTTATTTTTGTATAGGAATAGGTTGTCTCGCAATGACACATTTTATGCTCCTATTTCGGGCAAAAACACCAGTGCCACACATTTTAGTATTTAAACTCTCACTCCGAAATAGAGACCATATTGCATTGGAAAAAAATATTTGCTTTAGCGAGCTTTACAATTTTTATTCTCGATTTTCAGAATATTCTTAATACCCGGTATATATATACACTGCCTTACGTCAACTAAGCAACTCAAATTTGCTGGTGATTATAGATATATATATATATACATAAACTCGATTGACTAAACACTTACAGAAAAAAATGTCGGTCGCTCAATATTACGGTGACACGCTAGAGCAGCGGCATGGAACGAGCTGGTGGAGGAAGACCCTGGGGCTTGCCCTACAAGGCGGTTATGTGCAAATTCCGCTGCCCGCCCCGCCTCTTCCCCGACGCAACTGTCGAGCTAGCGGGCGCGCTGTTTCTTTAAAAGACACCGTGAGCTCCTTGCGCTATTATAGTGAGTCAGGAGAAAATCTCGCCGGCCACGGCTGACGGTATCTTGCGCGCGGCAAAGCGCCTGGCACCCGGCAAGACCCAGGACGGAACGACATTCCACCTGAGATGGTCCAGATGCTTGCCATGCGGTATCCCGCAATATTGCGGAACTCTTGTCTAGACTGCTTGTAAGAAGCTGGTTTTCGGCCTGGAAGAAAAGCGCTTTCCTAGCGGAATCTGGGGCCTCCCGCATATCGACTAATTTGCCTGCTGAGCACGGTGGGCAAGGTTATCGAAAATGTGCTTGTTGACCGGCAGGCATGTTTGGAAGACCAATATGGTTTTCGGCAGGGTCGCTCGACTTTAGACGTCCTGCACCGGGTACTCCACAGGGCGCGGCAAGAGACTGCTACCTCGCTCAAGGATTATATTGCATGTAAAGAACGCATTTAACACTGCAAATTGGGTCAACGTAGGGGGATATCGTCTTACCTTCGCCGCATCTCATATTCTTACCTTGACGGCCGGAAGCTCCTGCTAGAAGCCCAAACTCAGGAGGTTACTGCCAGGGGTTCCGCAGGGCTCTGTCAGGCCTAGTTTGGAACTTGGCGTACGATGGGGTCCTGCGCCACCAGGTACGCAAGGACACGCTGCAGGCCTTTCCCTCGACGCTCGGAGAAGGTATATAACAGGGGGGGGGGTGCTGTTCTGCTAGCCCCCCCTCCTCCAGAGTAGCGGCCTCCGAGGCAGCTCCCGCGCTCACGAGCAAGGCCTTAATCTCTTTGGGGGCGGAAGTGCCTTCAGGAGAATGTCGGAGTCAGTCGAAGCGCCTTGAGCAGCCAGTGCGCGCCCCTGAGGCTGTCGATCTCCTGCACTGCCTTGGCCCTCGTGATCTTGGTCTTGAGATATTTCATTGCCGCTGCTAGATCAGAGAGGGCGCACCGGACTACGGCCAACAGACTGAGGGTGTTTTTGTACCTACGCCTCATCCCGCTGCCGGTGCGCGTTCAGTGAAGCCTGGAGGATTCCGATGACTTCATCGCTCGCTAGCCGGGCCTGATAGCGTTCGCCGCGGCGTGTATCTTGCAAAGGTCATACTTCGAGTAGCGGAAGACTTTCTTCAACTCAGTCTCGGTGCTTTGAGCTTTGCAAAGTTCGACCACCTTCGTTGCGCGTTGTTCAAGCGTCTTGCATGAGGTGTTAAACGCCTGTTAAACGCCGGGTCGCATCTTCAGTTGCGCCGCGCGCTCCCGAAGGGGTCGGTGCTGCCCGGTGACGCATCTGACGGGCGCTTGCGACTCGCAGGTTTGGCCAAGTCCTTGTCTGAGTCTATAACGCCAGCCAGTTGACCGATGCCGCCTGGAGCAGCTATGACTCGAGAATCCTGACAAACTCCGGGATTTCCGAATGGGCTTCCAAGCGGGATGAACTTAGTAAGGCCACAGCGAATTGACCTACTGCGATGAGGAGATCCGCATTTAAGGTGGTGTCCCTTTACCTTCGGATTGAGGCAGTTTTTACTGAAGACAAACGGCGGCTTGTCTTATTGTGTGCTCATCGGTACTACGTAGGGTTGCGGCAAAATTAGCAGTGAGGGACTCTAGAGATGTTACTAACCTAGCGGCTGGGCTTCACCAGTTGGGTTTCTCCACTAAAAGAGTGCTGAAATAATGATATGCGCTACTAGGGCTTTTATAGATTCTCGGCTCGATTCATCCGTATCAGTTAAACTGTACTTTAAGGACGCGTTCAACGCCGTTAGAAGGGATCGCTGGTTGAGAGTAATTGGTAATGAGGCCCCTGCCATTTATCACCAAGTGAGATTAGCCTACGGTGATCCATCGCACTTGGTCTTACCCTCAGCACTGCTCACTTCGGATGTAATGGTTCAACAGGGAGACTCCCTCCCCCTTTCTGTTTTGTCCTGCCGTTAAAGAACATGGTTTATTTACAAAACTGCATACATTCACATGCTTAGGTTCTCGTTATGAAAAGTGGTACAAGGATTTGGGGATAAAAAGAGAAAAGACAGTGATCAGGTATCAGTGAATCCAAAAGCATGCAAGTAATATATAAGGAAAATAAAAAAGAGCGACAACAAGTTACCTAGAATGCTTAGGTAGCTTGTTGTCGCATCTAATATGAATCGTCGTTCGATACTAAACAAAGTCAGCCAAGCACAAATATACGCATACTAGGAGACTTTATAGCAGATCGAAACGGGATTAACCTGGTGTTCTCAGAGAGAGTTGCTATAGACGAGCTCTGGCAAAACGACATTGACGCATTATGCTATATTTGTTTGGAAGGTGAGACCAAGTGCGCTGCGAAGAGTGTTCAGCCTACTGGCAACGCATCAGTGACACAAGGGATCGCAAAAACGAGGCAAGAAATAAGCACTCAAAACAAGGAACCCGCTTCCGATACGAAGCCAAGGAGGACACAATTTTTTGTTACGTAGCGCTTGAAAACGTACCAAATAGTTCACCGGCAGTAGCGTCTCCAGACATGAAACTTAGATACTATCATGCTCGATAAAAGTGCAAATGAGATCAATGACTTAGGCTGGTAGAAAGCATAATGAGAAAAAAACGAGCTGGAAGGTCAAGCCGACAACGAGATGGTATAAGGACCAAAGCCAACGTTAGAAAGAAACAAAAATAGTGCGTTCTGTGAAGCGAAAGAAAAGTGTTTTCGATTAAAAGAGTTGTGACACATACTCAATACAAATATATACACGAAAGTAGAGGTAATTCAAGAAACAAGCGTTCTTGCAGTGCCATTTGTGGTGCTCGTCGTCGTCGTCAATGTGATCATCACAGCTGTTGTTGTTGTTGTTGTTGTTGTTGATGTAGTTGTTGTTGTTGATGTAGTTGTAGTGTTGGTTGTTGTTGTTGTTGTTGTGTTGTTGTTGTTGTTGTTGTTGTTGTTGTTGTGTTGTTGTTGTAGTGCTCGTTCGTGGCCGCCATAGTCTTCATAGTAGCAGTTGTGGTAACAGTGGGCCAGTTGCCATTCCTTATTCAAGTGACTGACGGTTATTACGCAGGTGGACTGACGGGTGGGTCGTCCGTGTTCTTCTCGTACGCCGGCGTAATATATATTATTGCCTCATTCACCTGCTGTTACTGCCTTTTTCGGCCGTGGCGGCGGTCTAGCGGTCTGCAGGGGCAAAGTCAGCCTCCGTACTAGTAGTAATAGTAGTAGTAGTAGTAGCCGTGGTCGAGGCGCTGGCAGTCGTAGCCGGTGGCAGTGATTCACCCGGCAAACGGCAACACGGTTGGTGTGAATAGATGCCGGCCCATTAATACCAATAAGCATATATCTGCGCCGGCGGACCCGCTGCTGCTGCTGCTGTTGGACGTCCGACGAGAGATAGAGGCCAAGGCGCTAGAGGAACACGAAACGGGGGGTCACAGGGAAACGAAACCGGCCAGCGCGGCCGAGACAGCAGTACAGAGGCGGCAGACAGAGAGAAAGCAAAAGGGAAAGTCGTATAGAGATAGATAGAGAGTGTGCACGAGTGTCGGACATAGACCGCATCTTCGGTCGGGCCTTCCACGAGGCCGTTGGCTTAATCGAGTTGCCCACCCACCGGGCGATTCTGTCTTTCCGTTTTCTTTTTCGTCTTCGTCCTCTGTCGAGCAAGATTTAGGCTTGTCGAGACACCCTTTACCTACGAGTGTGGTGGTTGATGCCAAGGTTTACACATGTGTGGATATACATATGTGTGTATACACCACACATCAGTTATATCGGGAAAAACGGATGTAAATTGGTTCAATGTTCTCTATAAATAAAAACAACATAAAATAAAGACATTTTTGCAGGTTTCGATAGGGACATTCCTAACGGACGGATTTTTTCAATGTTACCGCCGTTAGCTTAAATCATCGCTTTAATCTGAAGAATCAACCGCTTACAAGCAATTTGCAAAACCCACCGATCAACTTTATTTGATTTGTATGCCTGCTGAATGGAGCAAGTTTGTGTTGCGGTTTGTTAGGCTATTGCTCAATAGCATACTAGTGCAGTGGTTTGAAATCTGGACAGAAACACTTTTTCGGCCCCCACGCCCACGGGCTTGGTTTCGCATTGCTATGTAATATGTACCCCATAAATACAAATGTGCAACGGTGGGGCTCAAACCCGTGCACCTATCTATGTGTCTCCTCCAGTCGCGAGGCGCGCGCGAATGCACCGCACCACCGAACTCGACTTTAAATCCGAACTGCCAGGCGAAAACGTGTGCTTATTCCAGCACATGTCTGTATGCTTTGCCAGACACCCTTGAACTACGTGCCTGGTATTAGCGGGTGCGCGGTTCTGTTTAAACACGTACTGCCAACTATTAGGCATACGATTGATACACGGTTCTACTACAAGTTGCAGAACAAGCAAATAACATTTCTGTATAATTGTTTGGCCTTATAAAAAGTATGGTCCCATCACGTCTTCTTCAGTAGATACTGTACTGCAATACGTGCACATATGCTGAAAATTGGTTTTGTCTTACAATATGATCATCTTCTGGGCCGAAGGCAAGCCGACGAATATTTTGGCAGTTAATTTTTGCGACTTCGGTGATCATCCTTCAGTTAGGAAAAGTCAAGGACGTCCTGCTGCTTTGTGATCGAGGGAACCCGGGCACCTGGCATCGAGCAAGTCTGTTCGCTGCATCGGCCTCAGAGAAACTCTGTCTGACTTTTATAGTATTGACTGAAACCCGAGGTTTTCGCAAAAATTCTACAAATTATTGGCAAGAGCACATTCAATTTGAAGTTCAAAACGTTCATTGAAGTAGAAGGATCGTCCAAAATGCACCTCTGCAGAGCCTCACTTAACCTTGGAGTCCACTTTCAGAGCACTTTATCGTAAATCTTCCGCTCTGCTGTTTGGGATCCCGGTTCCGCTTCTCCTGTAGTCGCGAACTAGACTACAATCTTATAGTTATGTAATTACGGGCCTAAAGCGAGAACAATAGTTAACCTTTACTAAATTTACTTAAACGCAGTTGCTCGGCCAGCCATGGTTAAAGTTTGACTGCATTCGATATAAAACAGGCTTTTTTTTTATTCCAGGCATGGCGTGTGAATGCATACTGAATACGGTTTAGTTGCCCCGTTTCAGTAAAATTGTGTTGTTTAAATTAGCACAGATATATTGTTTATAAATAAAAAAAATACATCAAGGAATCTTACATTTGATTGAGCATAAAAAGGGAGAGAAACTGTATATATATTTACACATCCTTTAGCAGAGGGGCTTTATTTGAACAGATCCAATTGTGCGTAAGTCGCGTTCCTGGTACTGCGCTAAGCAAACATTTTGTTAACGATTTCTTTCCGGGCAACAGTTTCAGCATGTATGTTGATCCCGGCTCTTGTGTTCGTCAAAATAGAATCAAAGAATTTGTTCGCTCGATCTGGGAATTTACAAATAGAGACGAACGTAGCCTATATATAGTATAATCTAGAACAGCATTAATATCATCACATCTTATATCACAAGTCCTCATATTACAACGAAAAGCAACACGTTTTAAAAACTTCTTCTGCAGTTTCATTATCAAATTTCTATCACGTTTCTATCCTAGATTCCAAACTGGAGAGGCATATACAATCACAGGTAGGACATATTGCTTAAAAAGTTTAACATACAGATTAGGGTCTTTTAAGACAAAGGATCGCATTAACCAGTGCATTCTCCGACTAGCTGACGCAGCTACCTCTATAACGTGTGGTGTGTAGCTAGGTCAGCGTATTACTTGTCAGAACTCCCAATTCTTTTATCGATGGTTTTGCCGCTAGCTGTTCGGTACCTAATGTGTAGTTATGTACGGGATTGTTGCTGCCGAAGTGCAGAACTGCGCACATATTTACAGAAAGCTTTGGGTCTAATCCTTTATACCATTTCATGAATTTATCGAGGGTTTCTTAAAGAATAGTCACGTGTGTTTCATTATCTACAGATATATACATTTTTACATCATCAGCGTAAATTTTCACTCGCAATCCTTCAGATATAATATACTTTAAAGAGTCAGTATATAATATATACATAAGAGGTCCGAGAATTGTTCCCTGTGGACAACCGGACGTGACCTCAGCAGTTGACGACAGACAGTCATTTACCCTCACTCTAAAGGTTCTATGTTCAAGGAAAGCTTTGATCCAGTTTGTGAGTTTCTGTCCAACACCGTAACGCGGGGGAATGTTTAGAAGCTTCCAGTGTGTAGTGGTTTCCAATGCAGACTTAAAGTCGAAATATACACAGTCAAAAAGCTTGCTAGTTATTTAGTTCATTAGTTAAAAAAAACAGTCATTTGGCGTTTCTAGAAGTTGTAGGACAGTAGAATGGCCTGGTCGATATGCGAATTGCTCCCTCGAAATTAGACCTTGTGAAATCGCATTTCTATAGATCGCATCGGCCAACTCCTTTTCAAATAGCTTGCACGGCACAGAGGTGAGCGATACAGGCCTTTTGTTGTTTGGATAACTGTTGTCGCCGCGTTTATGAACCGGGCAGACAATGGCGCAGCGGAAGAGATCTGGGACCCAACCATCTTCGAGTGTTCTACGAAATATCAATGACAACGGAACACACGCATCATATCCACATTTCTTATATACAAGTGCTGAGATACTATCAGGCGTGGCGCTTCGCTTGTTGGTCAGAGAGCAAAGGTGGCGTTCAAGATTTTCAGAAGAGGAGTCAACGTCGTCAACCATGCGCAGATCCTCGCATGTGCATGGTTGAGGACTCCCGCCTCCAGGCGGCGTTGGTAGAGCCGATCGTGCGTCGCGTAGCTGGACTTCCGTGGGTGATGAATATGTTGCAGCCAATACTCCGCGCAGAATTTCAGCTTTCTCCTGGTTTTGTGTAGCAACCGATCCATCCGCTCTATTGATCGAGCTTAAACAGTCTTTAACTTTCATTCGCCTTTGGATGTATCTCTGAAGCTTTCTTCGATGATTCGTTTTCTATGAAGCATCTTTTTTACCAATAACATAACCGTGAATGCAAGTTTTTGCGGTATGCCAAACCACACCGCACAATATATGTATAGCGAGAAACAGATGATGTGCTTTATTAATTGGGGTGTTTTACCCATTACAAAATAAGGATTCTTGCCCTCTATGTATGCTGAGCTATACCGTGGTAACTGACGATTAAGCAAATGGCCGAGATTCATACCTGAAATACTAGCACAGAAAATCAAGTAAAGCTGGACCGAACTCCACAGATAATTATCAGGTCACACAAGATATATTATTATAAATATAGAGGAACAATGCTTGAGGCGCTTAACGACAGTCCCAATCGTTTACCACTAATTAAGTGAAGTTGCCATCATTGTGACTAGAGTGTGTAGGCTAGAGAAAACGGAGGGGTGCAGCCACGCGGACTCTAGGGGAAGTCAGCGCTGGGGCTCCAAGACAAGTCAAGGACAGTGTGTTTGGGTATATCCTCAACCGCATTGCTACAGTTGAGGCATATCGAGCTGGCAGCTTTACCAACTCGGTACTGGTATAAGCAAAGCTCCCACGTGCCGTAAGCAAAACTTCCACCTGTGAAGTATGATAGGCTACTTTCTCTCCAGGGAGTAAGCCATGTTTTGGTGTCTGGAAGGATAGCCTTTGTTCGCTTTCGGGCACTTTTTCTTTTTTCTTTTTGTTTTTTACGCTCTGGATGTTGTTCCACTCCTCTTGCCAGCGGTCTAGTGATGTCTAACGCTCTTGCTTTGTCTCGTATATTTGCAGATTCGTTGCCGTTCTTTGGCCTTAGATCCTATGGCAAGGTGCCAGCGAGGTTCTACTACAACTAGAGCCGTCGCCGTGCTCACCGCTCGGCACATGCAACTGATACGCAGGGCCAGCATCACTACGGCACTCTAGCTGTTAAACCAGATAGTCGGAGATGAGGCGGCGGAGGTAAACTGGTACGTCACGCCTGTAGAGCGCCTAACTGAATGGTGTTCCACGGCAGACTGTTAAACACGTTTTTTCTACATACAGGAGAACTACGAGTAGAAGCTTGCGCACCCTAAGCACCACCTTCGGTAGATCGGCTTTTCATTGCACTTTGTTGTTGGCTTCGAGAGCCGTGCGGCCGCATCGGAATTCGTACTGTAGGTCCGAGAGGTGCCCATATTTCGCTGCGTAATCTCGAAGGCGCTGCTCTAAAACAGCCTCGAATGCCTTTGCCAGCGTGCCCAGTAAGCATATCGGTCTGCACGATCTAGCCCCAGTAAGATTGATACGGGCCGAATTTTACGCAGGAGGGTCTTGTTATCTCATCCAATCTCATCCAAAAGTTTCATCAGAAGAGCCCTCGTGGCAGCGGCCGGGCCCCCTCAGATCCGGGGGCTTTCCCTACTTGATCCGTGTCGCGGCACTAATTATCTCCAGTTTTTACACCCAGGAGAACTACGAGTAGAAGCCTGTGCACCCTGGGCGCCACCTTCTGTAGATCGGTTTTGATATATTGGTGCCGTGCGGGACTTCGATTGTGGTGTTGTTCAGGTAACGAGAGCGACCGAGAAGATTAGCTCATCCATTCTTCATAACGAGATGAAGGCGGAGGAAGAGCCCTAGCATTCGGAAACGTTAAGCTGCACTATTGCCGTTCATCGTCCGGTCGCACCTAGCTGAGGCAGGTTGACGTAAATAGGCCCCGCCAGGTGAACTGACGGTCGGAAAACCACTTTTAAGCCGGCGTTTGTTGTACTTTCGACAAGGTTACGGGCAATTACTCGTTTTAGAGAGAATCCACGACCCTCACTCTGACTTAATAGAAGGCGAGGTACGGGGATGGGCTCGGCAAGGGTTAGCTGGTTGTGTGGCAAAGAGGCCTAAAGCTCAACCTGATCGATAAGGTCCTAGGACTGCTCCACGTCCGACTTATTGCGGTACCGTTGAGCGAATAACGCACGCAATTCAGGCTGCTTGTAATTGCCGGACTCCCGTATCTGTCAAGTGAACATTCTGCCCACCGCAAGGACGGCTTTCCCAGAGATGCCACGACACTGGAAAACTATGTTCATTCAGGTTTCGCAGTCCGATGAGTCGTTTGCTATAAGGAGTCTAAGTGGGTGTTTCCTTGGGATGTCTGCCTCGTGCACAGGCACCCTTCCGTACACCGGGTCTGACCAATCCTAGCTAATGAAACTCGAGATGTTGCCCTCATCATTGTGCTCGTTTATGGGGCCATTGATGCGGCTTACATTCTGCTCTGCCTCTAGTTCAGAGGTTTAAATAGGCGTGCGTTGAGCTACAAGTAATATCGATCAAATTTAAAACTAATATCGATAAAAAGAGAAGACGCCAACAAAAAAAAGAAACTACAAGAAAGAAGCAAACTTTCTAAGGCTTCTCTTGAAGGCAGAAGAATCGGGAATGGCAGCAATGGCGAGAGGAATTTTATTACAAAATGACTTGGTCCATTCTAAAGACGGCGTGTTGGCGGATGAGTGATGACGATGTAAGGTCGCCTGTTTTGGAGGGGGTATTGAGCAATAATGGAAGGTATGGCTTGGAAAAGATCGCCAGCCTTTATAAAATTGTTGATTATTTTGTAAACGAAAATTACAGCTTAAAAACATATCAGCTAATTCACATTAAAACGACCGTGCTCTTTAAGTAGCAAGCCGACTGATTCTCTAGGTCAAAGACCAAATACATATAGCATGAATAGCCCTGTTTTGCAAAGTCTGAAGTGCTATAATGGCACTTTAGTAAGTCCCGTTCAAGACCACACTACAGTAGATAATGTGGGGCTCTACTAGCGCCTTATACACTAATACGAGAAGAGTCTTGAAGCCCACGAAGTCGAAGAGGAGCGAGTGCAGCAACAGCAAGTGCAAATTATGTTGGAGTATGTTACTGTGGCTGTTTGGCGTCATACACTCACTGAAGACTCAGCCCAGGCAGATGATATTTAGGGACATCTCTAGTAGGGTACCGTTCTTAATTAAGTCGCTCCTGGAGAAGCTTATGGGAGACTAGAAAACAACCTGGGTTTTTGTGGCGTTGGCCTTCATTCGAAGGTTGCAAAAACACCACAGAGGACTGCTAATGCTTCGATCGCCATATCAAAACCCTTATCAAACCCATATAAAAACCAGCCAGCTGACCGGCTGAAACCCATAGGCCACTGACGGTAATTACTCGATACTGAAAATTCGACCGAAGCGAAGAACAACCACTATTAATTAAACCTAGGGATTGAAGGATTAAGATTAAAAAAAATCAGAACCGACACAGTCGAAAGACTTGCTAATATCAACAGCAATTACGAAACATCCGCAATTCTAAAGTCTAAATTGGAGACTCAAGGATAGTCTGGTAGATAAAAGCATTAGCGGTCTCGGTAGACCTTTTCTCACGAAAACCAAACTAGCATGGCGAAATAAAACTATGAGAGTCGACGTGTGCCGAAATCCGCATCAATACACATCGTTCAAATGCATTAGCTAGAAGTAAAGTCAAGATGATTAGCCGATAGCTGCCAGCATCTTGGCGAGATCCCTTCCCCTTGTAAAGAGCAATTACACGGGTCTTTTTAAAACTGCGTTTCATTGCTCATATAGTTAAAAAAATAATTATATGAGCAATGAAAAGCAAAATTGAAAGAAAATAATACTTTTTTTTATTACTTTGGAACGTACTCTAGTAGCTGCGTTATTCAGGTCGGCTCTGCACTTATAGATTACTTAAATTACAGTAGTTGGCGAAATATGTCGAAGTTGGAAAGAGACATCTGCATGGGGGGGTAGATTGTCGTGCGTTTTTTTGACAGATTTTCTTAAATACTGCGTATGCTAAAAGCAAAAATTGGCAATCATTTTAGCATAAAAAACATGACGGCTACTTGTCGTCATTCACTTAGTGAAAGGCCACTTGGACTTACGTACCTTTAGAGAGTGATGCGGCTAGGACCTAACACACTTTTTCTTAGCATGCCCACCAAACGTGTCGTGTCGAAGTGGATGCGCAGGGCGAGTTACTTGAAGCCTTCACGAATCTAACATGCCGCTAAAAAGTGGTCTGTCCGACTAAGCTAAACATCCGCCGCGTCAAATGTCAGCACGCTTGACTTCCTTGTATTGATCTCAATCCCCTTAGCTGCCAACATGTGTGGGATACGAAGTCTACAATTAACATAACGAAAGATATACAGCTGAGGAGTCGCTTGGGGCGTTTTGCCTTCCAGGACAGGTTTGCTAAACACAAATTGCTCTGAGGAAAGCTCGCGACTGACTCTAACTTTTATCACGAACCTACAGAAAATCTTCTTTAATGTACTCTCTGAGGCAATCGCCTTATAATCTTGAGCCCCGCCCCCCCCTTCCCTCCTTAACAAATACGAAGCGCCTAGACAGATGTCAAGCTCACGGCTCTCCGCTAAGATTTTGTTGAATAGAGCTAGCACTAAGTTTAGATTAAGAAGAAGGGGTCCTACCTAAAAACAGTGTTTGTAAACGTCGAGCCCAGCACTCTTGCCATAACAGGATCCACATTGGACGCACGTGAGTTCTGCTAAATGGAAGTACAGACTCAGCTAACGAGAACTCCATGACGCGTAGCGACGTAGTCTAGGGCGCTAGTTCTAGTCATGAATGTCATCTACGTGGGTGTCCCCGGTTCGATCCCAAAGTTGTTAATTAAGTTTTCTTTGAAAGAAACTTATTGAGAATAATAAGCCATGTTGCTGAAAGTCAGCGACCACGCTGCCATAAAAACTATTGAGGAAACCCTAGATATATTGACATGTTCGCTCATGTTGCTGCTCTAAGTGCCCCTACTATAAAAGCGGTGACATGTGTATTTAAGGATGTACGTCAAGCGAATAATAAATAAATCAATTAAAACCGGAGTGTAGTAGTTTTGACTCTCGTTGGAATTCCAACAACTGTTGAGGAAATCATAGATTCTCAACATGTCTGGCCGTCAGAGCAATGAGGATTGCCTTACGGCGATTCCAAGCCCGTCAAAGGACTACACAGTCTATACGCTATGACGCTTTGTTCTTCTGTCAGCAGCAATTGAATCGAATTCTCCTCACTGCTATGAGGAAGAAATCGTCGCTCCGTTTCGCCTGGTGTTTCTTAATTAAGCCTTTTACGGGCTTTTAATTATTAATGTTTCGCGCTAAGGCTGGCGCCGGCGGCGTAACGAAGGTTGAGTACGTGTGGGCTAAGCATGTAGGATATTTCCGTATATCACAGAGAAAAATTTCGTTTTTACACCTTTTTTAAACGCCGTTTTTAATTAGCATTTTATTTCAGCATACTGTCGCGAGGAGCGTAATTAATAAATAGCTGAAATGGTAATCTGACAACACAAGTGAACAAGTTGGTTTGAATTGAAACAAAAGTGATCGTTTTAATGTCACCGGAATCAGTTTTTAGCTTGATTTCAGTTGCAGGGTTATACTTATTGTATATATGCATACGCACAAATAGGAACTATATAATAAAATATGTAATTTAATTAAATATGCTACTGAACAAATAACTGCGTTAGTTTTAGTTGAAACAAAGATGACTTTTAGCCTGTGAACAAAATGTCTCTTTTGCTGACAGGCAGAGTGGTAGAAGTGCATTTGGCGGTTTCTAACGTGTAGTCGCAGACGGAATTTGCTACTCAATCAACTCCAAACAAATGACGCGACGCCATAAAAAAAAACGGTAGGACGGAAAGCGCTGATATATGCGCATTTTGGAAAAAGGAAGTCCACGGAGATAACAAATCATCAAAACAAACAGCCGTTGAAACGGACTGCGCAAATAGTGACAGCGTACGGCCATGAGACCTGGGACGGTCAGATGTGTCTTTACGGAGTTGGTGATCGATTACACACAGTCAGTGGAAAAGAAGCCATTTGAAATTGGCACTGAACGTTGCAGCTTTTTTTCGACAACATTTAGGGTGTGCAACAACCGTAGTCGTCATTCAGGGGGCTCTGAACAAATCTAAGTTAATTACTCCTTTCGGAGGGAAGCAGTGGCACACGCATACATGTATATAATAAAAACTGTAGATGATTATTTTATAATGAGATGTCTTGTTGCAAATTCAATGTAAAAATGTTCCGCAGGATCTGACTCTATGTCTTCAAGCTGAATAATGATTTTTTAAGAGATCGAGCAAGCCCTGGCTAACCCACGAAAGCACGCATACGCTTTCGATACTCTACCGAGAGACCTGATCCTAAGTAGTCTGGCAACCATATATGTCCCTGCGCACGTACTAAATCTTCTAGTTGCAGTACTGAAGAACAACCGCATAGTAATTGACGATGGAGTTTCGGACCTGCCTCTATTTCTCATATAAGCGTCGTTACACAAGGAGATACCGCGTACCTCCCCGCCAACACGTAGAAGAAGGTTGATTGCCACCACGTGGTAACTAGCTTCACAGTACGCGGTTTTGATCACGTCCTTTGTCGGAGTCTACCTTCTACAAGACCGGTGCCGATGGTGTATGTTGACGATGTGGTTCAAACCGAGGCAGATACCGCGCTGTCCGTTGCGCCTTCATGCCCTCGCTATGAAGATTGGCCCGTTGGCAATAATCGGTGATCCGAGTTCTCAGAATTGTATATATCATCGGGATATATACAATTCTGAGAATTCCAGGTCGGGAATTTTTAGAATATAAATAGCTCTAATCATGTAACTACAGATCGTGTAAGGGCAGAGAAAATTTAAAGGAAATGTTTAGCGATCACACGGTTGACTTGCACCGCTATCGGAAGGAAACGCTACCGGTAACAAATTTTGCGACATGGAACAAGCATAAGTGACACAAATTTGCTTTAACGATACAGCTCATATCACAGTAATGATGTACCTGATTATCGCAAATTGAATAGAAAACAAAATAGAACATCCACTGCCGGCATTGAGCCGTCTTGATACTGTTTTCATCATTATATCGAAAATAATTAATGACTGTGCATTTTTCTTAGCGGAAAAACTAACAGCGACGTGGAGTGCATAATGAGGGCAAAATAATAATAATAATAATAATAATAATGTATGGCGCACTCGCGCGATGCTGCTATTGCAGCTCGTGCAGGCAGACGGCAATTGTGTAGAGCAGCCGCGCCAGTCAAACGAAACGCCTTTTTGTTCTGCGTTCAGTTTATTAAGCCCTAATATTTGTACAGGTATAGCCCATCTTCCGTATGTGGCGACGCTTTTTAAGTAGTAGTAAATAAATTGCATTTATCTAGTTCACATCTGTACTTCTGTGCTGACGCTAGACAGCGCCACTTGTATCAGAGAGGTATTAGTAGTTTATATCAGGTCAGACAGATAAAGCTTAACTTCCCATCTACTCATGTGCAATGTTATTTAGTCCTTGCAACAATCGTTTGCACTAGGATAATAGTGGGTAAAAAAAGAAATGATTATATATATATATATATATATATATATATATATATATATATATATATATATACATGTATAATCATTTATTTTATTACCCTCTTAAAAATGCGATTTTTACATATGCTTATGGCACTAGATAGGCGTAGGCCACAAATTACTTTTTTCCTATAGTTACCTACGTCGACATCCCTTAGGCGTATCAGAATGACATATTGCCACAAGTATCCATACAACACTGGTTGTATTACTTTTTTTACTTACAATTTATGTTCAAAACCTTCCTTCTCTTCGTCGATATATGAGTTACTGTGACATTTTCCCTCACTGTCTCATAAACTGAAGACCAAGACTCTGAATTGTGCGTTTTTCCGATAAGTGAAGGGCAAGGCCTTGACAGCGTCTTCTAAGGGTACCTCTGCCTGATTGACTCTCGCCGAACCGAGGCCATTTCAAAGTGGACGGACGACTTGCTTAGATTTCGCCTCTAACGGAGTCCCCTAAGGCTCTTCAGACTCACACGAACTGCTAGCCGAGGCAAACAGCCGTCTCTCCGCTTACATCTCACAACATGTGGGGGGGGGGGGGCACAGAGAAAATAATGGATAACTTTCACAATTATGCAGAAGAACTTCGCCTACCCGATTCTGTAAAGCACTTAACTAAGCCATTGCACTGGTGGCAGAGATACGTATATATGTATATATAGGTAAGAATCCTAGGTTGCGCTTCTTCCGTATTAATCATGAAGGAATTTTAAAGGCTGCACTGCTGCTGTGAACTGCTACATATATTCGAACGGAGGTTGTGTGCTTGCACGTGTCTGTGTGTATGTGCGTATATAACTGCGCCTGTGCAGAAGCAATGCGGAAGAGGAAAACGTGGGGTAGCGGCTGACTCGCTGCACAGCCCTGTGCCGCTTTCGCTGCCGTCGAGCCATTTCCTTGTTCCCCGGCGTGCCAGCTTGAATAACTCCATCCATCACTGAGTTCCACGCTCCTTCGGCGTTGAGACAAATACCACCATCGCCGTCATGTCAAGCACATACTGCGTTATATATATAAATATATATATATATATATATATATATAATGTACAATTCGGTAGAATTACGATAAGATTGTTACAGTTTCTATATTTCACGTTATCGTAAGATTATTTTTCAAGACAAAAAGACGCAAAAGATACGCCCGTGAGTGTTTGCCTCTGTACGAACGTTACTGCAATCATGCACACAGCTGGTGCGGTGTTTTTTCAGACGCTACGTACGACCATAATATACTAGAGCACTTACGAAAACAAGCCCTAACCTCAATAGTGAAAAACTGCTGGCTAGTTTCTACATCAGGAAAGTCAATACATTCACTGTATGGCTTTATGATACCCAGAACAGCTTCCCTATATCAAAGTGGTAGGTAATGCGTACAGTGCGGCCTGGATAGTCCTCCCTACACGTATCTGTATCTATTGCCAATATCTAGTTATCGTTGTAAGTAGATACTCGTATTCCTAATTTATCTATAAATGTGTATTCCGTCCGTCAGCAATTTAAAATTAGATCTGAACAAAAACGGCGAACTCAAGCCCGGCCCGTTTCAATTGGAGCCGTCGCTGTCGTATGAAATATATTTATATTAATTAATGGTTATTGATATAGATTACACAAGGTTTTCCCGGTTCCACAGACACTGCTAGAATTTCCCTGCTGGAATTATTCCAAAGCATTCCATCGGAATATAGAATATTCAAACAATATTTAGATTGCGCACACTTAAACGACGAACATTTTTAATTAGCTTTGTGTCCAGATGGCAAACAAAGAACCTCATAATATAAGTGAGGAGCGGTCGTTGTTAAATGGTTTAGCTCCAAAAGGCCGCTAGCTCCAATACAGTACTGGATACTTGAGAACAACCGAGAGGGATATCGCATGAGGTATGCAGCCTCGGATTTTCCTGGAAAAAGTTAAACGAGTCTGGCAAGAAAAATCTCGTGCGGAACTAGTCGGCAAGGACTTTCAAGTGATTAAAATAGTTCAAAAGGTCGCATCGGGAAATCCAGGAATTTTTCTTATAAAAAGCGTCTATCTAGGAAATAAGTGAGGGGGACAATGTGTAAGATTGCTCAGGTAGGCCACGTTTTGTATGTCAACGTACGGTAGAGTACGGCCTGTGTGCTCAAAGTACAGTTGAGATTGCTAAGACAATGAGAGTCGCCTCCAGCAAGTTGATTGGTGGCTTGCTGAAAGTCGATACTGGGAGTCGTGTCACACATAGGCTGTTCCATGAATAAAAATGTTTAAAACGTTTAATTAGACTGTTAAGACGACTACTGGGTTGATATTTTAAGCGTCGTTTTCAGCAAAATTGATGTTGTGCTATCATATTTCTTTAAAATGAGAGATTCTGTCATCGAGCAAATCTGGCAAGACACTCTGCTCACTGTAGTGAAAACTAGCAGAATTGGCAATATTAATTTCCCCACAGCGTGTTGCGATTTCTGACCAGGTAAATCCTGCTCAAGGCAACTCGTCCCGTTAAACAGAAATCAGATAGCTTTAGGTAGGCCATCGTCGATACCTGATATTTGATCATTTTTAGTTTGTTCGGTCCTGTCTAGCTGAGCCTACACGTGACATCTCTGCGAATTCTAGGCATCAACAGTCCTACACGTTGGATGAAATGGTTGTCGATATAGTCAACACGATAAAATCAAGCAACACACGATCTTCCATCCGTGTCTTCTACTACTAATATGACGTTTCTGGTGGCCACTTCGACTTGCTGGCGCCTTCCTCGGGTGTTGGAATATTTGCAAAATATATCATGTTGGTCGCGCAGATACGTTACTATTGACACGTTTGTAGCGAGCCACTAGACATGAGCGCTTATTGCATACGTGCGTTCAGTTGGAACAACTTTTCGTGCGTGTATATATATACTAGCTGCTTATAGCTAATGAGTTGTTAGATGCCAAGAAAAATTGACACAGTACTAGCCGGAATTAGTGAACTTTGTGTTAGCAGGTAAGTGCGCTGACTTGCAGTAAATGGTTCAACATCGATATTGTGAACATAGTGGAGTCTCTGAGGTGAAAGGCTGCCAAGGTTTGGCGCCAAGTAGCGCGAACGTGTGTTTACAAAGCTCCGAAAGATCATGCTTCCCGTGTCAGTGCACGAAAATCAACCCAGAAAATGAGATACTGTAGTGGTCCGTGAAACTCAGTGGTCATTCTGGTATTTTGTGCGTGAACGTGCGATAAAGCGGCATGGAGATAAGCCGCTGTGAAGCTTAAATGTAACTCCTTCAGCAAAGCGAAAGCGAAAACGAAACCTACTCGCGTAACAGTCGGAAGCTCCGAGCGGTCCGCTGCGCATTCAAATTCGAACCCTAACGACTTTCCAACTAAAAGAAGTTAGCGCAGTAGAACATTGGACTTATATAAGGACAGTATCACACTGTTCTGTCTACTAAACCACATTGTGCATATATAAGTATATATGTGTATATCTGTATAGCAGCATATAGTACAGCAACGCAGATATAAATGCGCAAGGACACGAAACAAGAAGAAAGCGAATGGATCCATTTAAGGATCCCGGCTGTGTCCCTCAGCCACCCGGCCCTGGCTTTACTCGCAATAGAACCAGACGAGCTGGAGAAGAGGGGAGCGGAGCCGGAGACGGAGAAAGACACGGGCACAAACAACGACTCGGAGTACGAGGAGAGCATGTCTGCCGCAACGCCGCTGACTCAACGAAAGAGATCGGCAGCAATGGCAATTTCGCAAAACGATCCTACTGAGGGTGTGACCGGTCGAACCGCGGCCAGCCAAAAGGCCAAAGCGGCAAAGAAAACGCGTGACGAAGAGGGCCTGCTGGATAACGCGGGAGGATTGTGTGGGCCATTAGAGGTGGTAAAGCTGCTTACGGCGCTTAACGAAAAACATAACACTACTAAAACGGACATCAAGGCTGCAATCACTCGCCTCGACAAATGCACATGGGAGCTGGAACTAAGACAGAAAGCTAGCGAAGCAGAGCACGTGAGTTCTTTCAGGCAATTGAAGGAAGCCAGCGCCAAACAGACGGCAGAAGTGCAAAGAATCACGATGCTGGCTGATAGATGGAAGGCAAAGGCAGACGGTCTGGCCAAACAGGTTGAGGACCTAAAAGGACAAGAATCGGCACGCTTGAAAAGGTTTTTAACGCCCGAAAACCTCATATACAATACGTGCCAGAAAAGGCTAGATAAAGAGCAGCTTGATCTACAAACGGCTAAGCTCATTGAGGAAAACTAGCAGCGTTGCCGTCGCTTGAGGACGCTACCATACTTATTCGGCAAGACTGGCCGGAAGTCACATTCAAAGCCGCCCGCTTTTTGAATGACAGCATTACAGCGCCGCGAGAAGTGCGGGCAATGCTCATTACAAGAGAGTCAGGAAGGGACCGGGCTGTCCTAAAAAAACTCGCCACCCAGTTTCCGCTTGCTAAATCGGCGTCCAGCCTTCGGGCAGAAAGAGTGGCGGTTCTAACAAACAACGGACAACTGGAGCTAGATGGCACCGACCTGGAATCAGACGAGGACAAACCGACGTCTCCCAGTAGAAAAACGCGCACTCTGGTAATCGGAGTTACCGGTCCAAAGGTGCAGAGGCCATCAAGACAGAGATCGGGAAGACCTTGAATCTTCACGAATCGACTTATATGCGCATAGAGGCTCCGCAACCTAACAAGAAGGGCAGCTGGCAATCTCTAGTGACCTTGTCAAAGCAGAAGGCACGCAAGCTTCTGGCGAGGAAAACCTTCAAGTTAGGTGGCTTCAATAGCAGGCCTGAAGAATGGATCACCCTACCAACTTGCCATAACTGCCACGACATAGGGCACACAACCAGGGAATGCAGGAATAATAAAGCCGAAAGTCAGATATGCTACAAGGTGCGGCGACGCCGGACACGTCGCTCAAGACTGCGAGGGCGAAGCCCCCAAGTGTTATGTATGTGGAAATGTAGGTTACCGTACCAGATTTACAGCATGCCCTAAATACCTCCGAATCCTGACGGAAAAGAAACAAGCAATACATGCGGCCAAGCAGGCAGCACAAACTAATAGAGGTGGCAAAACTGAGTCTGCTGCTCAGAAGACGGAGACAGACCAGCAAATCTCCCAACAAGTAGAAAGCGGAGAGCAACTGACTGCGGAACAGAAAAGGCTTTAAGAAAGGAGGCTCGCCGGAGCAAGACAAACTTAGAGGGATAGACAGAACAGGGAGGAGCCGCTCGGTTTCAAGACACGAACGGACAAACCAGCGCTAACCAATAAAAATGGAGATTAACGTAATACAAGTAAATTGTAATAGGAGCAGGCTAGCGCATGACATGCTATAGGAAATAGCAGCTAGACGCAAGGCAAGCCTCGTTGCTATCAGTGAACCAAATAAAGGATAGAGCAAGCACACGAGCAGATTGGTACACTGACGCTTAACGCTTAGCGCTACTATGATTAACACCGGCTCCCTGCCAATAACCAAACACGGAAAAGGAGTAGGATACTTGTGGGTAGACGTAGCCAACAAATGGAGACTATACTCGTGCTACATCAGCCCGAACTGCTCACAGGAAGAACCTAACTCGATTGGGCAGCTAGTCATGGCATGTACGTACTGAATAAAGGCAAGGACCTTATTTTCCACAGGGCTGACGAATACTCTTAAATTGACTTAAGGCTTTGCGATGACACGCAGGCTTGTAAAATAACTGGGTTGGAAGGTCCGCACTGAAAAAGAAAACCTCAGCGACCACTACTGCATACAGTTCAGCGTTAGAGGCAAAGACATCCAGTCCACCCGCAAGCAATAAAACTCGCTAGAGGATCTCCGATGAGGCAATTCTTTACGACAGAAATCAGCAATGCAATCACCGACGCGGGACTACCCCAAACCCCAGAGGAGTTCAAGAACTTTTAATAACAGCATCGAGCTTACGAAATCCATACATCCAAAGCGGGCGAACGTACAGCCAAAATACTAGGTGGAACACGACCATTGCGCAAAAGAGGTCTGACTACAACAGAGCAAGGTGTAAACTAAAAAAGCCGCACAAGACCCTAGAGTATAAAACTCAAGCTTTGGCCTAACTGTGTAGAGCCACATTAAAGCAGGCAATTATTTAGAGCAAGACAGATAGGTGGCGCAACCTTCTCAAGGAAATTGAATACGATCCTTGGGGAAAGCTCTACAAGATAGTAAAAGGAAGTAACGCACGATATCCCAGGGATGTGCTCACAAAAGAGCAAATTAACCAGGCGCTGAACAAGCTCTTCCCAAAACACGCTCGCTTCGACAGGGAGCAATATAACACGCCAGAGGCACCCACAGAAGAAGTGGACGAGCCCTCAGCGACATCAGTAGCAGAGGTACTCAAAGCTGCGGCTAGACTAAAGCCGGGAAAGGCTCCAGGACCAGACGGCATCCCGTCCCTGGCAGTCAAAATACTATTTAAGGAGTATCCGGATCTGGTTGCACAGGTGTTCACTACAGCGACTAGAACGGAACAATACCTGCAAATTGGAAACGAGCTGAGGTTGTTTTCATCCCCAAAGACAACGGAGGGTTCAGGCCTATCTGCCTACTAAATAACCTAGCAAAAGCATACGAGGCAATTATTGAAGAAAGGCTCAGGGCCTTCGTGGAGAAAAACGGACTCCCTTCGGACTTCCAATATGGATTGAGAAAAAAACGGTTAGTGCTAACTGCTGTCCACCGAGTTACGGCCAAGGCTGACCTCTTACATAGTTCAACCATATGCACCAGAAAACTGTTCCTGGCAATCCTTCTAGACGTCAGAAACGCCTTTAACAGCCTCTCGTGGAGGACAATACTGGACACGCTAGTGAGGAAAAATGTCTCACATTATCTCGTCCAGGTCATATTAGGATACCTGGAGGACCAAAGTGCAGGTTTTGCAAGGCTCGATTCTGGGTCTTCTGCTGTGGAACCTAGCGTACGATGACGTACTCCGCTAGGATAGCCTTCCACAAGGGGTAGAGATGATTGCATACGCGGATGATCTGGCCATTACAGTTCAGGCAAAGACTGCAGTAGAATTAAAACTTAATGCTAATAAAACACTTGAGTCTACGAGGAGGATGCATGGACGAAGTCGGCTTAGCAATTGCTCCGGAGAATAGCGAGGCCATACTGCTAACGGGACGAAAGAAGGTGGGTTCCATCAGACTATACCTGGCAGGACAGCAAATAAAGCTTTTAGAGAGTGGCGGACCTCAGGATTATCCAGGCGTATCGCACGGTTAGCAAAAACTATGCTTTCGTGCTGGCAGGAGCCCTCCCTCCGGATCTGAAGGTGGAGAAAAGGCGAGAACTCTGGGACAATAACTTGAGCAGCAGTAAGGAAGTAGAGCGACAGAAGGCAACGGCCGACATGGCAAGCCAAATGGCACTCCATTCCTTCTGGAGCACCGGGGCATACTGTCCGACCCCTCATCTTAAACATCAAAATTGATTGAACGGCCGGGTGGAGAGCTAAACCATTACCTCACGCAGATCCTCATAAGACATGGGGACTTCCACACATACATCTTTCGAATTGAAAATACTCCCTCAGCGAGCTGTGTTTACTGCCAGGAGGGCACGGAGGATGACCCAACCCACACTCTTCTAAAGTGCTAGAGCCACAGCAATCGCAAAACTTAGAAACGAACGGATTAATGAGGGAGACGGAAGAGGAGCAAATATTCCCGATTCCCCAGAGAAACCCTTAAGGAGTTCGTCGACTACATATGTGGCAGCTATTTCTGGATGGAAGCTAGGAGTAGTTATGGCTACGGCTGATACTGAAGGAGAAAGGAACCTTCTTATGAACTCACATGATGACTGGAATCTTATAGCCCGTACAATCGAACGTATTATGCACGCCAAAGAAGAGAAGGATCGTTTTTACTTGACAAGGTCCCGTGAGGCACTCCAGGGCAGCTAAGATAAGGACGCTACTATTCACCCCCTTTCAATTGTTTGAAGTATTGCTTGCGCAGTTCTTAGTGGAGTGTGGGGATGGGGACATGACTGGTTTTTAGTGGGTTGGAGCCCCACACTACCGGCCCACATTTGCAGCTGAGCTTTTCTGTCGTGGTGTCCGTGTGTGCGAACCGCATTTTCCAGTTAGTCCCTCAAAAAAAAAGAAGTACAGGACACGTCGAACGTTGGAGAAACCCATGACCGACCCCGGCCAAATGATCCGAGTGGCACTCTTCACTTCTCCTGATGGCCCATGGTACTGTTCTATGGAGATCTGGGCCATCAGAGAGTGAAGCTTAAGGGGGCAGGTGCGTTTAGTTGGTATGAGTCTCAGCGGGCTAGCATCCATCGGCTGGGATCGAGTTCCCACACTGCCCGAGATATGAATTGGGACCTTCTCATTCTTTATTCGCAGCAATAGTACGTAAAAGTATTTAATTATTCACCATAAAAAATTGACACGTGATTCTAATGCAGCATATCCTCGGCTCATCGTTATTTTTTAGTAGAGGTTAAATGGGAAAATGCGTGATACACGCCGGGCGTCGTTGTTAAAACCACGGTAGTATGGGACTCCCAAACCCACTAAAATCCAGCCGTCATCTTTGCCTCTTGTCGGGGGGCGGCCGCAGTACTGTCTTCTCGAAATTACTTTACCTGGCCACTCTTTTTGCCATTTAGGCTGCACGAGTTTGTGTGACGGTTATACCTCTGAGACAAATTCTGCAAACTTTCCTACCATTATCCAAGATTCATGATTCTCGATGAGCGCCCCTACAAGGTCTTGGCAGGGGGTTTTCCAGTCGTAGGCTCCGGGACAGTAGCTCTCAGTCAGTGCCGAAAAAGGCGCAGCGTTCATAGCAGTGCTTTACATCATCAGCTTCCTGACCTGGCTAGGATTGCTTCTAATTGTTGGCTTTATTTTGATTAGGGTGTCCGTTCTGCATTTTAGTGTTTCCTCCGTCCGGCCTTTAATTAAGGGGTTTCTTGTTGCTAGTTCTTTAACTCTTAGGTCCAGGGACTTTGTCTGGGGGGGACCTGTATGGCTGCCATGTAAGCCGTGCGACTTGCTCGTGCTATGAGCGCCATAGTTCTTGAGGTATTTCCATCGTGAAGCAGAAGAGAAGCCTAGAGGACGCCTGGATGTCACGCTTCTGCTCGAGTCAACTTACCCTGGAAGTTATCCGTAAGGTCCCACCCTCTGTTGGTGAGGTTCCCATAGATCTAGAAGAAGGTTGAAGCATGAGGCTCCCCTCTCCTAGTCTCAAGGTACTGTTATATAATTCCGAACTAGAAGGGGGTGGGGGAGGTGGTTTTTAGTGGGTTTTACACGTTAGGCAATTGATTGAGTCACACACTCTCTGCTCGAGTCGAGTCCCACCTTCTTGTGTTCTAGCTCTGTAACTAATCGTCCATTGATAGTGTGCTCAGCTGCCTTGGTAGGTAAGAGAGCATATTTATAGGGCGGTACGCTAAGGGGGTCTTTTGTGGTTCACCGGGGGTTGGCATAAGAGTCAGACGTGCCGTTTTAAGGCTTTGGATAATCCCCGCTGGTGTCAATTTTGCTTATCGTGCGTTTGAATACATTTACATGGCTCTTTAAGAGAAAGGGCACTGTTCTCAAGGGGACCGCATTTGAGCTCGGTGTTTTTCTTGGTCGAATGCGTTTAGCCAATATTCTAATCTCTTGAATTGAGATTGGCTCGAACGTAAGGTCTAAAATTTCGTCAAAAGATACCGGCTCCGGCAGGAGTTTTGAGAAAAGAGCGCAGTTCTAGTTGGTCGGGCTATTTCTGCTGGTAGGACGGTTGTGCGTGGCGCATTTTATATACACGACCTTGTTAGGATGTTCTCCGGCCTCCTCACACAAAGAGTTCTAGTGATCTATATTACTACTCTTAATGGCCTTCTGTAGGGTTCTTCGTGCTTCTCTGTACTTTTCTCATAATAAAGAGTTCTGGACCAGTGTCTTGCTCTGCGACGCCTGCATATACGGCGTAGGTGGTAGCAGGTTCGCTTTTTGGCGATCAGACTATTTCACCAGTAGCACGGGGGACAAATGCCTATTAGGATGTAGACGGGAGCTGGATTCTCGGTAGGCTCTAGGCTCTGGTACAGATACTTTCACTGACGAGCATATTTTTGCTTTTATTGTTTTTTCTACGAGAAACCGAGAAAAGGCTTAGGGAGACAACAACAAGAGAGAGTGAGCCACATGTTCATGTGGCTGTCTCGCTCTTGTTGTGCCTATTAAGCTAAGGCAGCAGGCGTCCCTGTAGGTACCACCGGGCTGCTAAAGCCCGGGGCATTAACCGACCAGCCCGGGTTCCGTGTGCAGCACACTTCCCCCGTACGTTTAAAGTAGCCTTAACAGCCCTCGAATGGGCCACGAAAAAATGACAATATGAATTCGTTGCCACTTAATTGATATCGTATGCCTTGCCTCCCGCGCCAACAAAAGTGACCTCGGGAAAGTTAGTATCGGGAGTTTGTACATTCTGACCAACTTTCTATTTGACGCGTGAATGTCCTGCAGCACGCGTAACTCGCGCGCCAGCGGACCAACGCCGGAAAGAGAGTCATAGTTACTTCCGTTTGATTGACAACGAAGGTTACGCAGAGATGATTGGATAGGCTTTCTTGCTCCCTGTAGATCCTCTAGTCGGTTATTCGTTGAGTTAGTCCTCCTAATACAAACGTCAGATCTAATGGCGATCTTTGTCTGTTATTGTCGAAGGTGTATTGCGGAGTGGTTGTGAGTTGTATATCTGCCCGGGTTACTCATTCTAGGAGGATCTCTCATTTCCTTCATGCGGACCTGCATTGTCAAAGACTGTGGGCCGCATTAAAGTCTCCTCCCACAATCACCTTTCGATGACCGCGAGTGCTTATGCTAAGGTCTAGTTTCTTGAGGAAGTCCTTGCCTTCATGTAGTGTGGAGTTTGGAGAAATACAAACTGAGTAGATCGCAAGTCGGAGGTGGTAATAAAAAAGTGCGTGTGCCTTGTCTTACTAAAGTTAGCGATAGTCTTGAGGGGAATACTATGATCGATGCGAGTTTGTTACCAGCGTGGGGCTCGGTTTGAAAAAGTTGTGTTATAGGGGTCTCGGAGAGAAGTAAGACTTCTTCGGTGCTCCGGCTTTGGTAAGCGTTCAGAAAATGTTAATTGACTCGATGGACTCATTTAGGTCTCGGATTATCACGACCTTGGTCTGTGAGAGCGCTTGGGCTATCGCTTTCAAAGATGCTCTCTCCTTTACGTGTAAACAGAATTGTCCAGTGGCACCGATGGAAGCATTTTGCACATTCAAGAGAATTTCGCCTCTAGCTGTTCTTAGAGCTGTTTTAACGCTTGGTCCAGCTGTCGCTTGGTCTTATGAGCACGTAAAGCGCCAGCATAGGACGCATTGTGCGATTTGACAAAAACTGCGATGGTAAATTCAGACTTTTCATTTTCATCTTGTCGTTAGCTCCTTCTATTTTCGGGCCTTTTACTCGGACTTCCAGGGTCATTCCTGGGTATTTCGCTAGGGCATTGCTCTAAAACGTTCCTCATGAGAGTGATATCGGCTGTTGCCGGGATGGCCACTGCCGCTGTCTGGATGTCTCTTGTCTTAAGGAAGTTGCAGAGACTGGTCGCTGCTTCCTTAGGACCTATATAGAGAACTTGTTTTTATTCTCTTCAGCGTGGGGGGTTATCCTTGCGTAGAGTGTTGGGGCTGGAGGGTTTTCTACTCTCCCAATCGCCAAGGTGTCCCGATGATTCCTGCAGCCCAAAGAACTGCGACAATAGGTGGTCGATAAGGCGTCGACTCTTTCCGTTGCAATGGAGATGATATACTTAAAAAAATAACCTCGCTACGAACGAGATCGACGTCAACGAGCAGGTGCCACTTCCGAAGATAACACCAACCAGGGCAAGAATAATCCTGAGAAGTCTTTCCTCCAACTACTACCGCAAGCAGCATTGAAAGGGATAGATCTACAAGTACTATCCAAAAAATGCTGTGTGAAGCCCGTCTGGTTACTATACTGTCAACAGTCTCGCTACTCGGATAAATTAGACCTGATGCCCGTGGCAATGGCGAAGTACTCACAAAAGATGATAACTATATTATGTAGCTGTACAAGAGGACTGATGTGAACATAATTGCAATATATGTACGACCACAAGCAAAGTAGGGCACCCTCGAGAAAAACCGACAAGATGCGTCAGTTTGATAAAGACGGATAGACTAACCATAATTTGCGTAGATTTTAACGCAAGGCTGATTCTACCATAAAGTAACAGAATGATCGCCTTTACTGACACTCGAACAGCTCTGGACTGCCAGTCAATTCAGTTATCTATGTGTTGCAAAAAAATATAGCTTTAAGGAGCTGTACGTTTCTTAGGCAGGCGTCACAGCTCAGCGAGCATTCGGATATCATCCTGCTGACTGTTCAGATGTCGACACATAAAACGAATTGTTTATAAACTTAATATTGGTCTGTACAGAGCGACTGAAGGCAAAACGTGGAAGGCCTTCGTGGTCTCGGCAATGTGCAAAGGCAATTGGGATCCAACCTAAACGATTAGCCTTTAAACAGTCCAAAATGCGACTGTTTCTTGCAAGTGTTCTTCGGGAGGCAAAAGCAATTGTGTGTTTACGAAATGACAGAAGCCACACTGCAACTTCCGAATAACATAGCCTCACGGCCGGACTCACTCGGAACGAACATCTACAGCAAACTACAGCACTAGCACCATGCGAAACAAAAATATTTAAACATGTCTATGGATTGGAACGATTCTCGCAAAATAGCAGGGGTGTCTGGTGTCATCGGGGACTGAATTTTGTGTGAGAAACATGTGTTGCCATATTTTGGGCAAATGTGAAACTGCATGGACTGACGTCTCTTCTATTATTAGGATTTTTTGGACTAGCGGGCAGTCTGAATAGTGTAAAGTGTGCCCTGGGTTGTCATTTTATTACATTGTCATACTCTTCGACACAAACGTGAATTTGTTAGAGAGTCTCGCTCTAATGGGAGGTCCTGATAGCGTATTTTTATATTATGAGGACATTAAAGAGAAGACTATCCTCGGATTGCAAGATGATGTATATTTTTTAATACATACATATTGTTTATTTTGCAATAACATAGCATTTCAAGATGTTACATAATTACAATACAGTTCAGCTATATATTTTAGTACGAAACCGGCATGTCTATGTTAACGCCACTTTTACAATATATCTATCAAAAGTGATGATAAACGTCATGATGATATTCGTTGACACCCGAGCAGAAAGAGCAGCGCGTGCAGATGTCCGAGAATTTTGTTAAGGCGGCCTATATGGACCTAAGTTTTTGAACATTATTATAGGTCATGAGCATAGTGTTTCGAATATGATCCGGCGACAAAGGGTCAATGGCCGAGTGGCAAAGGCCTATAGATGGCCATTTAGTAACCATGCTGCCCTCAAATTCCACGCTCATCACTTTAATTCGATTTTCGATTAATTGTTTACCAGAAATGCGTTCTTCCTGGCCAGACTGTGACAAGACCATTCTCTGTGGAGCTTATAAGATGCGTGCTAGTGAGAATTCATCGTTCTCATCCTTAACTTTACAATTTCACCAAACTGTGTCTTCTTTATGACAATACGCCGGCTCCCCCAAGTGTTCTTGTTCGCACACTAGGTGCCAGTAGCTTTTTTCGTTGTTTTGTGAGGGTACTAACTGGAAAATGCGGTTCGCATACACGGACGCTACGAGAAAGTCCAGCTGCAAATGTAGGCCGGTGTGTGTGGGGCTCCAACTCACTAAAAAACAGTCATGTCCCCATCCCCACACTCAACTGGGCAACAGCGCAAGCAATACTTCAGACAATTGAGGGGAGTGAATAGTAGCGTCCTTATCTTAGCTGTTCTGGGGTGCCGCTAGGGGCCTTGTCAAGTAAAAACGATCCTTCTCTATTTTAGCGTGCATAATGCCTTCGATTGTACGAGCTATAGAATTCCAGTCATCACGTGAGTTTATATGAAGGTGTATCAGCTTCTTAATCAGGCTGCCGACGCTTGATGTAGGTAAATCCGTGCGTAACGGAGCCCACCCCGGGCACAGCAATATTGTGTGTTCCGGCGTGTTCTGCGTTGTTCCTTCACAGTGCTTGCAGAGTGGCGTATTTTCTTTTCCTATCCGAAAGAGGTAACTCTCAATGTTGCCATGTCCTGTGAGCACTTGGGTCACGTAGTGTGTTAGCTCGCCGCCGGGCCGGTTTATCCACGCCTTAATGTCTGGAACCAAAACCTTCACTTAGGCTCCAGGTGCCCCGCCCGGTATGGCGTCCCGTTCAGTGTGGCAAGAAACCAACGTTTTTCCTTTTCTTCTTCTTTCTTACTTGTCGGTTCCGCCCACAAGCGACGCTTTTGTCGGCATTCAGGTCCCAAGGGATCATACCAGCCAGTACAAGGACAGCCGCCGTGCTGACCGTTGTGTAATTCGTAAAGCAGCGATGACTTGGGTCTTGCGCATCAACGCCCTGTTGCGGGCCGGGGTCAGTCACACCGGGTCCGCGAATGACATTATCGCCTCGGAGGTGCCAATAGCTGTCAGAACCGACAGTGCTTAAGAATTTTTCCAAAACATCCCACACCAAAAAAATTTCATCTGCAGCAAGTTTTAGTGCCTGCCTCGGAAGTTGGGCTAGGGATCAATACTCATGGAGCGTTTTACCTATCTAGGAATAAAACTGATTCCAACGAATTCGACTGAAACGCCAAAGGTTATGACCCACATGTTAAAGACAGCGAAAGGCACTTGTCTCTGCGGCGACTATATAAACATTTTCCGAAATGGATTCTGACTTTATTGTACAAGGGTTATGATTAGTTCCGACTGGAAGAATATTTGTAGAGCGAATTGCCATAGTGTGACTAGGCGTGCTATTAACGGATTTTATCACATTGTTTGCATGGCGAAGGGTTATCAGGTAGCCACGCTAAAAATGTAGCTGAACTAGTTGCTAGTGGCTGCATCCTTTTTTCGCGGTGTAGCTGTGCTAAATGTGGAGATCTTGTGTTTCAAAGTAATCCGAGACCTCAAATGTCCATGGAGGTCTCCGCTGTTACTCTATGAGCATGTATCACTGTAGTTTTACACGAGTGGCTATTATAAATGTGTATAATGTGGCACAATGGGTCACTGTATTTTAATTTTTAGCAGACTGTATATATATATATATATATATTTGGATCCCTAATGGTGAGACATCGGAATGGCATATGTGTGTGGATGAGATATGAGATACAGATATCTGTGAGTACCGAAAGGCCATAGTTGTGATGTATATATGCACATATAGAACGGCGTCAGTTTTGCGGTCTAGGGGCGTTGGCTAAAAGGCCTGTGCATGAAAGGTCGCTAACGTGTCGTTCGTGGCGGTTAGAGGCGGTAAGCTTCGAAGGCGTTGAATGCTTGCGGGACCCAGCCCAGGCGCTCGAGCCTTGCAAGCACAGGGCGCCGCCGGGACGTTCGTAGGCCAATCGTGTATATCAGATACGATCATGATGATGATGATGATGATGATCGACCATCAATAACGCGAGTCTTCCATAGCCGGTACGCACCAAACGCTTTTTACATTCGACCGTAATGATAGGGATTAGATTGATATCCTGGTCCTAGCCCATCATCGCCAGAAAAGCGGTGGGCTAATATGAAAATTGAGCAGATACAGCTTTAGATCGGCGACGATGACAAAACGGTCTCGTAATCCTTCTGCTTGTCATTCTTCACCAGCCAACTCTAAACGGCAGGTATTACTGGCTGTGTAATGTCGTATTCCACATAAATTAATGATTGCTCGACGGCGTTATTTCACTGCGCAGCCCCATTACAGGATGACACGCAAGCGGGAGTTCGGCTGTGCACGCCCTTCTATATATATATATATATATATTATATATATATATATATATATATATACGTAGTTTGTCTGCAAATGTTGGCGCATATTGTAGGGTTTTTACCGTCCAAGAGCTAGATGTGTCACTAGCCCCGTCTTCGACTGAGAACAGATTACGCATCGCTTCAAACGGTCGTAGCCAGCGATTTATATATTCTTATACCGGGCTTAATATTTAAAAACTAAAGAGAGGCGCGTACTGTTTCTTTATTATTTGCTGCAATCGTCGTCAAGAGAATGTTTTTGAAAACCAGTTTCGCACAGCTAGCGACATGTTAAAAACTGTTGCATGGGACTGGATCGCCCGGTCATGTAGGTAGTTCGCTCTAATACAGCATAATGAGTAGAAGACTTTTGCTATCAAGAGAGGGCATTTAGTATACTCGTCTACGGCAGGCAGTCTAAACGTTTTTTTACGTTAGGTAGATACCATTACCTGGATAGATACAAATTTCGGGGTAATCGGCATGGACCTGCGGAAGACCGCGGCTTTCGACTGGACCCGCTGCATTACGTTAAGGGTAGAGCCCTCGCTTCGGAACCCATTATAGGTATTGGCAAGAAGGACTGCTCGCTTATCTTTATATTCAACGCTCTGGTTGACGGCGGCCTTCCGAGTCAGTCAGACGTTGCCGCGCCGAAATCCTGCTTTTTTCAGCCGGCGAATTTCAGGTGTGATAACAGTGGCGTCTTGGCCGGCCGACTTGGCCCGGGGAACCCTGCATTAGCAGCCCTTAATTAGCTTTGTGAACCTGTCGCGGACCTTGGAAGTTTCCTGGTGTCGGGCGGAGCAATTGCGGCTCGAAGAGAAGAAATTGTAAGTCCGAATTCGGTCAAAAAAAAGTGGTCACCTAATGGATCCGTTAGTCAGCACCGTCCAGTATGTGATCCCGCATCTTGCTAACCGTTTTCGTAAATGACGGTCATTCACTCTCGACGACGGTTCATAGAAATAAATGGATTTTTACTGCTACTTGTGACGCAAACGACGGTATAGAACATTGTGTTCTACCCTGTGACTCTGACAGTGACTGCGACGTCGCCCGCCGGATCAGTGGCGAAACATGTCCAATCCCTTCGCCGCTTAGAAAAAAAAGTGTCCCACTCGGCCCTTTCCACCGCCCAGCCTGGCTGAGCGCATCGCCTGTGGACGGGTACTACGCATTGTAGCTGGACGGCATTTTAGCCTAGTCACTGGCGTGTGTGTGTGTGAGCACACGTCGCCTGCGCGTGTCTAATACGAGCTTGGGACGTTGCGCTGCGCGTCGCCCAACGTGCACTGCCAGCATAAAACTGCAGGTTGACTCAGCGGAGAGCCCAAAATTACAGCAAGGCTACACCTACTGCTTATATACCAGCTTGCGGGACAACTGGGCCCGATTTCGCAACTAAGATTGCGAGATCTTTTAGCGGGTAAACTTCCATTGGCAAATGAAAGTTTACCCGCTAAAGTTGGATCCTGGGTCGCGGTTCAGTGCCATCAACTCGCCACTGCCACTGAAAATTTCGTAATCGTTAGGGCCATATCACAAGAGACATAGGACCGCCCAAGGCTTAGAATATCAAATTATGTTCCGCAAAAACTTTGAGGTCGAGGCAGCAGTTAATTTGATCTACTGTGCCCTCCAACGTACCTGTTTTTGTGCCAATGACGAAGTTTCGGTTTTTGCAAGGGGCTTTCGAGACCAAACGCGATAAACCGTGATAAGGCGAGGGCTTTTCACTGGCAATTTGTAATTCTGTCAGACTCTTAAGTGACACTCACGTACCTCAAGTGCCGCACGCAAACCGCCAAAACGCCTGAGAATCTGGCTTAAGGGCTCTCCTTAAATTCTACCCCCCTCGTACGCTAAGGAAAATCACCACAACCCGAACTTTTCTATGGGCATTGCCGCCCACAAAAAGTTCGGGGTCTTCTTCTTAGCTCAGCATCAGACAACTTGACCATTGGGATCCTTATCGTTCAATTTCCATCTATGCCACCCCTCCCTGAAAAGATCTTCTCCTCTATATCACATCTAAACGACGCGGTTCTGATACGCACGTGGTCTTTGCGACTCTCGTAGCACGGGCGAGCAACCCAAAACTCGTCAAGGCTTGCGAGAATGAGACTGTCTTACTCTGATCGAAGACGCTATCAGGATGCTCTACACCACCCAAATGCCAATTGAGGTGTACGAACCCTGGAAAGAACGAGTTTCGTATCTATGGTATGCAGTGGTATAGGCGACGGCCGCAGTCTCGCGCCGGGCTCTCCGGACCGTCCTGATTGGGGGGCAGGTCTTGTCGGCAAGACGCGTAACCGCTGCCAGCGGCCCCGTCAACTCCACAACGACTTCACAGCGGAACCCGGTGCTCGGGTACGTCATTGTCACGAATCTGAACAGCACACGTCCCAGGCCTACGACGCAATATCGATGGTCATTGCGCGGACAGAATGGTCTCCCTGATTTGCCAATTTAAACAATTACCAAGCATGCCAGGAGTACTGCATAGCGGCCTTCCCTACGGGAGACATGCCCCGGGACCCACCTACACCGCACACTGCAACTGCGTCTGCCCCTTCGCCTCAGTCTGTCTGCCGCGAGCCTATAAACCGTCGGGGCCACAAAGTCTGCCGCAACTCAATTAAGGTCCCAGCGTAAGAGGGAGATAACGATTGGAACGTTGTGGGCGGCCAATAAGACACAGGGCAGAACCCTTCAACTTCGCACCAAAACTGCATTCATTTCTGACTACTATCCAAGCCTACGGTGCCATTGGTTGCCGCACAGCAAGCCTATATTGTGACACTATTGCAGATATTGCCACATGGTTGACGGGCAATACTTTCCAACTCTGAGTAACCAGGGTGCACCTGTGTCCAGGTATTTACACATCCCTTGATTGTCTACTCCTGCTACTTTTTTCCCATCAGGACGTTGCCTGAGACCTACTTAGAAAACCTAGCGTCCGCCTTCATTGGCGATAGGATGGTCAGTGCCTTCTTGTAAATAATTGGATGATCCACACAGCGATCATCTGTACACATTTTAGCTGCAGCTTGTCGAAATACGTCCCTGTTTTGCGACCCCAATTTGCCGCACCTAGAAATGTCGAACCTTTATAAGAGCAGCTTTAGCACTCTTCCAATCAGCTTTCGGCTTCGCGGGGACCGGCTCACGGCAGCCGCTAATACCCCTTAACGACGCCCCACAAACGAACATGCTACAGAACGTAGGATGCTGTACAAGGCATGCGCATGTCCGTGGGGACGTGGCGCACGTTCGGAAAGGTGTTAAGAAGGCAAGCCAAGCATAAGGTAAGATAAGCTCGGTCGTGGATAACCCGTCGGCGCTACCGTACTAAATCGGGTTAGCCCCCGCGGTTTGTAGTCGGGCAACCGAGCTTGAACCAGCACTAACCACCAGACGGGCGTTCACGCCTTGCTCTTGTCTCGGCTGAGGCGGCGTCCGGGAGGAAAGTCGTCGACACCATAGAGGTCGACCAATAGGTTCTTCCCTATTGAGTCGTACTCGACATGTATACTCCTATTCGACAGGAGTTTGGAAATGGTGTCTACCCTGCTTCCTTATCAGGCGGCGCGGGCTTGATTGGAGTCCTAAGTAGATTTACTTCAGTCGCAGAGGAGAAAATTTTACGAGCTGCCAATCACAAAGTCTAGGGCCAGCTCAGGCTACACTGTCAACTGACTGGTGACACCTAAGGACCTGGGTCTGCTTGCGACGTCTCGCCACGAGACGTAGCTAGAAGCGCCGGCCAACAAAGCACTCACCATGGTTCTCAGGTGGATGTCTAAACATCAGTTTTAGCTTGCTTCATAGAAGACTGAGGCTATTTTCCTGGCAGCTTGAAAAAATCTATCTGTGATCTGCAGGACAGCCTATTCAAATTAAGAAACAGATACACTACTATGGTATGACTTTAGGCAGAGGCTTAACTTAGATTGCGCATACTGCCCTCGTTTCGTGTAAGGATGCCAAGGTATTACAGACTCCGGTACAAATCCCCTTTCTATGCGGCTGGCCTCCGTATCTGAGTCCGTCGGACTTTTAGTCAGTACGGGCTTGCTGCGTTGGATCGGCGTCGTTACGCGAGCAAAGCAGCGTATCTGGACGGAACTGGCGCTACCCTCGCCGTGGCACAGGAAAGGCCTGAGATGCGATTTTGTGTGATGCCGTGGACCCGTGGCTCAATGCCGTCGTTGGTGTCTATTCTTATATCGGCTGCGTCAGTTGTACTTATCATGCTATCGGTGTAATCTATTCTATGGCTTTAATTTTCCCCCACTCAAGGGTGCAAACGCCGTGGTCTTGGTAAACCCGATCGTACTTGTAATGCTCTGTCATTAGAGCCCTCCTCTAAATAGAGCATGATATTTTACAGAACTACCTCAAACCCGCTATAAGCGGTTTCATTTAAAGAATCAACTTTATAGTACACATCTGCCTCTCTAATTTCTCCCATCTAAGTGATGATGATACAAATTGTTGGTTTTATATTTATCTTGAAAGAGCGGACGCGGTATGTATTGACAATCATTTGCGGTTTTTAAGTGCTGCTGCCGCTCGAATTGCTTTTCCTACTCTGCTTTCAATATGCTTTCGGAAACTGGTACTATTTGACATTATAGTGACCCCCAAGTAGGTGCATTTATTTACAAAATTAACTGCATTATCCCTGGCTCGAAGAACGTCGTCTTTCGCCAATCGACCTCCTCTTCGAAATTTTACTGCTACTGTCTTTTGATAGGTAATACTAAGTCCCATCTTGACCATATAATCTATTAGCCGTCCCAGTCTTTGCTTAACCCTAAATAAACTCTTGCCATAGATCGCAATGTCATCTGCATACATTAACGTACTTGCCTACTCTCGGGTACACCCCAGCCTCACTTGGTTGGGTAGCCCTCCCAATAGGACCGAAAAAAGCAATGGGCTAAGTCCGTCACCTTGGGGCACTCCTGTCGTCTGTGTTACTTTTCCTACAATCCCAATACCGTTGTCGATGTATACTGTACTCTCCCCAAGAATGGCGCTTAAAAGTTTGAGTAAACGATACGGAACTCCCTCCAAGGCTAACTTTTCTATAATTCTACTTTGTGGCTCTAAGTTAAAGGCAGCTTTAAGATCTATAAATATTGCGTATAACGGTCTTCTCGGCTCTGATAGAGTTTCCCAAATTTCTGCCAGCAATTTGTACAGGGCCGTATAGGTCGACTTCGATCTTTTAAACCCATGTTGTTCCTCCAGTATTGCGTTTCTGGTTTCGAGGAAATGCTCTAGTCTATCTGATATTATCCCCGAGAGAATTTTATTGGGGCAACTCTCAAGTGTTATTCCCTTCCAAGATTCCGGCTCTGTTTCTATGCATTTTCCTTTTGGTATGTATATTTAGAGTATCCTCCTTCCACGCTTTAGGCACTTCCCCGGATTTTAGATAATCGTCAAATAAAACTTTTCAGCATGGTGCGAGTGCCAGCGTTTGCTTTAAATTCGTTTCTTATCATATCACACTGTTACTGCATGCTCGGCCCTCGCAGCGTATTGTCGGTCATCGTCACCTGCTGATCGGAAAATGCAGAGCACAGTCTTGCACATGATGATTGACCTAGTCTTGTAGCTTGACGGCCGCTTTTACCTGGATGTTCTCATTGCGGAGAAGACCTGCCAGGGGGACTGGCGCCGATGACACTTTACATTTCAGCGGTCGATTAACGATCATAACAAGGGTACAGACCTCAGGAAATTAGCCTCGACGCACCCATCCGGGTTCGAGGGCCACGAGCGGGTGGAGCGCGAAACTTCTCTCCCGTGGCCTCGAACTGTTATGCTACTAATTCATAGTTCTAAACTTCAGGCGGGGTAGGCTGAATTGTGGTTTCTGTGGATGCAGGCTCCACACTATGAGTCACGCTGATCGCCATCACCCCGTACGTTAAGCAAGTTTCCGAATCATCCTAAATCACGAAGATTTGACAGTAAGGGTCCTTCACCGTCGACAACTCGTAGACTTCTGCAAATAGTGGCAGTGGACTTCCATGTGACTCGAAACTGTGAATGAAACAAGGCACTAATATTTTATGTATTCACAATATAAGTGCATATAGTTGTCTAAATGTACATATAATTGTAATCAAGAAGTTTGCTGTCGGAGGTACATTTGATCATAGACCAGCATGTAACCTCGACGTCTAATGTTAAAGTGGGCCTCAGCATAATCTGTTTGGCCTTAGGTGTGGATATGGCAAATGAGGGCTAAGGGCGGGGGAGTATAGAACGTAGGTCCCTCCTGCGCTCTTTGTTATGCTTGGTACTAAACTTAGGGCACACCGCCGCTTCAACTGTGGCACCGGGAAGCCCTCGGTCCCACTGTAAAAACACACTGCATGCTTTATTGAAAAGCTCAGTTCTCTGTAGTGATAGGATCGCTAGACCCAAAATTAAATCCACTTCATACTCGGATTGAAGAAGACCTCTGTATACCATTACTTTATCTCAGCCTTTAGCGGGGACATTTCGTGTTCAAAATTGATTTATCTGGGCTTTAATCTGCAGAGAAGAGTAACAGCAGGACCCTTCTTAACCATATTAGCGATCAACAAAGACAAAACCATTCTACGCAATGGCCTTTTCGATAAGTGCATTGCGTCTGTCTGTCAGGATTATCTTACAAACTGTCCGAGAGACGCCTAGAAAAACGGACTCACACCAGGCGCTTCCTGAAGGAAACAGATATAAATCTCAAGACCTAGTTAAATTTTCTGTTTGATGAAAAGTGTCATTTTGAACAGCTAACTCTTGTAGAAACCAGGATGAAACAACAAAAAACGTTCGCCGTACTTGCGATGATCACGTTGTCACTTCAAAGCACCAGACCATCAGCACAATTTTCACCTTCTGAATACACTCTGTGAACAAGCCCCACCCGCTGTCGTTCATTAGTTTAGTTCGGCTCTGAACTACGAGCGCAGTTCCATATGTGTTCTCTACGTCGACTGTGTTAAATCAAACAAAACAAATTGCCTCTGAGTATATGTATTCGAATGACTTCGCCCGCATGCACATACGTCACTCACAGGAGTACTCCTCTTGATTGAGTGCAAGCTGGCCGCAGCACACAGCAGCAGCATAGCTCTAGATTAATTTAGTGAAACACGTGAGAAGAGCCACTTGTACCTGGAATGGGTACGACTGTGACAGATCAAACTCATTACACGTCCATGTTGAAGAGGTTGAAGTGCACTCCTGTCGTCCGATACCGTAGGCGCTTCAACCCTCGGCAGGTCACTTTTGTTTCAAAGTGGAAACAGCTCGTAATCTCGAGATTACCAAGCTGGATATAAACGGTTGAACGGTAAATATATATATATATATATATATATATATATATATATATATATATATATATATTAGCCGATTCTGGAACGTAGATGAACATCCATTTTGAGCATATATATATATATATATATATATATAGAAAACAATAATTCTCAGCCCTAGAATAGTGTGGCGAGTCACTATGCTAGTGTTTGGTACCGATAAGGTAAATATCATCGTTTATTATAAAGCAATTCTCATTTGTAGTGCTACTGTACGTTTCTCATTTTATGAACTCATTTATCTATCAGGTGTATAAAGCTAGCATTTAAAAACATATATTAGTACACTAACAGCGGCTTTATTATTGCTAAGATTATATTAGATGACCAATCGTGAAACTGTTTAAGGTTAAGTGCATGAACTTGAATTAAGGAGCAGAAAACAACTGCCATTCTTTGGCTTGTTTGAGCTCATATGCAACGGTCCAGTAAAGAAAACAGCACGTGGGATGGTGGCGACCATATCAAAGGGTTTTTGAACCTCAAAAGCGCAACCCGTTTGCCGCTTGGCCTCTCGCAGGCGGCAAAGATACCTTTTTAGCTTGGTTGTCCCCTTGTCGTCTGTCAATCGTCACATTCTAGAAAGACAGTCCAGTACAAGCTACTACAACTAATACAATTACCAGAATAACTACTGCGTAGATATTTGATGGTTTTTGCGGTGAATACGAAGTTATACATGACAACACTGTGCTTCAGCTGTGCCCAAACTTACGCATATGGCTTTTCCGTTCGAACACTTCAGAGTACCTGTAGATTTCGAGATTACTTTGTGTTGTGCAAATATATCTTTGCTTCTACGTTATGTGCCGCTGCGTTCGTCTCTGACTATTAAGCGTACGTCGATTATGTGTTATAAGCAAATATTGCCAATAGTTAGTTTACACATTGCGTATGAAAGGAAGCACACTTTTAGATATCTGTATGTTCCAGAAATCGACCAACGGAACTGCTCTATCGCATTGTTGAAGGTGACATAAATCACAATGTCGCCCGCAGAGTTTGCACGAGCACACCAAAGAGCCTTCACAGAACTTCTATTAAACCCAGATCTTTATGTAAAAATGGTATACAAGAAAGATATCTTATATGATAAGGTGTCGACTGTCATAATTGCAGCGCTTCTAAGAAATATACATCATTTAGCGTTATGAAACGGCGGGTAGATCTTCGCTGGTTCGATCCCTGACGTTGATCGAATTTGATAATAAATGCATTGTTTATCTTTAAGCTAAACTTATTGAGATAAGATGATAAGCCATAACGCTGCGAATTTAGCGGCCATGCTGTCACAAGGACTGATAAGGAAACCCTAGATATCTCAACATCATCTCCGGCTCTCGGTGCACTGAAGATATGCAGTTGGAAGTCATCCTTGGCTTGTTTGCTTCTAAGAGCGGACCTATGTATAATATAGTCTGGAATTATATTAAAAGCATTACTAAGCCATATTATATGGCTATTATAAAACTTTATAACATGGATTATATTTGCGCTTATAGGCTATGTATTGCATCCTTGAGAATCTCGCCTGGGAACTTACCTGAATAGAGAAGTGGAGCTGGCAGCTCCGCGAGCGTGTCATCACTACAGTTACCTTACATCTTCTAACGGTTGTGCAAAAAAAAAAACAACTCGTTTTAGAATTTTGAATGTCATTTCTTTAATATAAAACGACACAAATATGACACTGTGATACTCCAGCAATCGCAGAATTTTCGTTTATTTTGTTCTGTATTTGCTCTGTGTTCCACCTGTTTCTTTCCTCACAGTCATCGTCATCCTTGTTGCTGTTATTTGTTGTATTCCCCATCGATGATGTTAGTGTTATCATTGATATTTTTCTTTTTTTTTTATCAAAATAATTTCTTAGAAAAAATATTTTTACTTCCGCATCTCAAACCCCGCTCTCTCTCTCTCAAAGAAGAAGTCATGGCGGCGAGGAAGCGATCAGTCGAAGCTGACGGGAAGCAGGTCGGACTTATCGAGATCGAAAACAATGTGGCGTTCCGGCTAGCGAGGCTGACACAAATGTCAAGCACAAATGTCTGACATACGTCCCGACGGCTCTGTGGACATGTATGTACAGCAGCCTACTGTGCGACAAATTTGTCAAATTTCGAAAACACTCCTCTCCACAGCTTTCGACGGTTTAGGCTCTATACAAGTACCCGCACCTGTTTATGCGACGAATTTATGCTCATTGGGCATATATATATATATATATATATATATATATATATATATATATATATATATATATATTTACACCCGTTTAATGTGTACATAAATTGGTCACATAAACAAATCCAAATATCTAAATAGCCGAAAGCTGTGGAGGGCAGCGTTTTGCCAATATATATATATATATATATACCTGCCAATATATATATATATATATACATGTGTGTGTGTATGTGTCTAAAACGGTTTTACAGCTAGACTTCATCATTGCAAAGTAAATAATAGAATTGTAATCCTAGTGGTGTATATACGCGCAAACGAAATTAACAGGCTCGTAACACGCCAGGGGCTCTAAATTTCAAGTTCAGACAAAAACGTTTCCGCACGACTTATATGAATTGTGACTGACGGTTTGCAACGATTGAGATGTTTACGGTGGCAGCGTAGCTCGATTTGTAGATCAAACTGGTGTATTTTGGCAGATTTGGTGCGTTAATTGACACTCTAGGAACAGGAAATTCCATTCTCAAACTTAAACAATTTCTTGTTGTGATGGCATTTTCACGGCTACCAAAGGTAATTCTGACAAAAACGCCTTTTTAAATACCGTTTACACCTTATTCACAGTTTTGCTGTTGTATTCGAACCTGTTTAGCTCTCGCTGTGGATCATCTCATTTGTTCCTTGTTTGTTGTACGCTCCGCACATTCCCCGTTGATACCTGTATGTCAAGCATAACAGCTTCTTCTGTTCTTCTCTTGCGGTTCACTTTTGTTGTCGCCTCGCTAACTGACGACTCTTCATTGGCCTAACTAGCGTCATTCGCTCACGTTTCGTTTCTGTCACTCAAATGGCTATGTACAATGTGAATTCGAATAGGTCACACGCTAATCTAGATCATATCATGATAGAAGTGTACGGCAAACCGACGTGGACATGTATACACATACATATACATACAAATGGTCACATTTGTTACAAGTCGGCAAGTACGTACGATTACGCCGGGGGTGTGCAGTCGACGTCACGACCTGGGTGTAATAGTAACAAAACAGATGTTTAGACCAAAAAATTGAGATAATAACTAAAAGTAATGGAACTCACAATAAAATACAAGTCATAGTACTACTAATAGCAATAATAACAAAGATAATACAAAATCTATCTCACCTATCTTTAAATTTAAATCTAGTAGGCCCTCTTCCGTAGCGTAGCATATTGTTTAGACAATATCAGTTCGCTATCTTCAGTGTCGACGGCTCTAGTTGGTAACAGTAGATAAGACAACTTTTCAATTCTGTTTTTGTCAGCGTAAATATCTGAGAAGTCGACCCGCTAGAGAACACCGCAGAATAAAACCTCCCGGACAGAAAGCGTGAAAATTCATGCTATTGGCGGGCCGGTTAGTTAGTTTTATTCGACAGTGCGTTCTCGAACGAAATCATAACCAGGCCGTTAACGAAGGACCTCTCTCAGTCAGACATCTCGATCCGAGTTTAGCAACCCGCCGTCCGAGTTCTATGAGCAGTCGCATCGCCAAAGCAAGCGCTGGGCGATGCCTATATTAGCCTATGAACGCCCATCACTGCCTCGCCCGTTGGTTGTCCTCTAGTTGACCCGGTCGAGCCCTGCGCGCTGCTGTTCCGATACCTACCTTTGTTCGCCATTCACTTTATCCGATCATCTGACTTCATGTTCTCTCCAAATTCAAGCTCGACGGCGCAGCGGCGCTTGTTATCGGGATTCTGTCGTCTGCCTGAGCTTATCATGTTTGCACCGCCGACGCCTCTTTTCCTGCCCGGTCAGAACTTCTGTTAACCGTTCACCGACCACCGCCTCAGCGCACGTAATATTGTCCTATTCCAGGCGCCACAATTGACACGCCGGCACACTAAAAACCCAGACGACGACGTACGGTACGACGTCATCGGTCGCTCGTTCGTCATATGCAACATGACAGAGCAATCTGCTAACTAACTGCCAGTGATGATATTAACAAGAAGTCACTGCAATACGACTGCAATAAGCGATGCCACCATTAGTAGCAGCAAAATTCATCGGTCCAGATCACACTCATTCCCAGGTCGTCCACTCAAGGATGTCAATTGTCGCTGCGCGCCGGGGAAAGTTGCGAGGAGCGTTAACTCGATCAGTGTAACAGTTTACTATCCCAGAGCGCGCCCGGCCCTGTGATCGGTCGATTGTTTGCCTCGTTCGATCGCTACTACGAACGGAACGGCGGAACCGCAGAAGCACATTCTACATATTCAGCTTTTACACATACACACTTCCGAAACAAACTGTACAGTATTATTTGATTTACAAGGCGGAACAAGGCTCAATGGTGAGTGGCCGCCGTCTCCATCATTCTCCACTATTTTGATTATTCACTCGTACGGTTTTTGCTGTTCTAGTGCTGTTGTTATTGTGTCTTGCTTGTCTGCAAAATCGTCTTCTCTTAGTTTGGAGTGATAACGAAATATATGTAACTTACCCAATATACACCACGGCTCTGTGTTTACGAGTGCACTCATTGTGGCGTTTCGCCATGTTTGTCTGTGTTCTACCGAATGTGGTAGAGGCGGGGTTTATCGTATCGCCAATAATTTGCTATTCTATTATTGTGCTTAGCACTTATTGATGGCGTTTACAATTGGTGGTGAATGGTTCACACTCTTGAAGCTCTCGCTGCAACCTGCTCTAATGAGTCGGAAATCCGGATATGATTGTTGTACCGTGTTCAAGTTGCCAGGTCATTGTGGGACTTGTTGAATCACTATCACCCACCACGCTCGTGTTTTGCTGGTGTTGGCGCTGTTGCAATCGATGTTGTGCTGCTGGCTCACATAGTTCGTGTTTTTCGTTATTATTGTCGTTGTTGCTATTACTAGCGTATTGTTTTCTTGCTTACAGAGCTGCGTCTACCCGGGTCTGTGTGTGTGTGTGTGTGAGTGTGCGTGTACCCGTAGAACACACGAGGCACGACCATGTGCGAGATTCGGAGTCCCCCTAACCGTTTTGTGAACCTAGCATGGGTTTAATTTCGTCTCTTGCGCGTATCCTTGGCCAAAACAGCGTTCTCCTACGACGTGGTTTGTTGTCGTAGCCAGTGTAATGAATGCAGTTGACCCACCGTTTGAGCGTCTGCCGTTCTTGTCGACTTCATCTTCGTCGGCGGCGTCGTCGTCGTCGTCGTTAACAGGATCCTAATCTGAGCTCATCAACATGCTCGTCTTGTGTAACGGTTAAACGGTGCGGTAGTTATAGTTATCACAATGGCTTGTAAATGACTTGCTGATGATGTGTGCTTTGCCTCAAGTAACCAATTGTCCCACACCGCTCAGTCGTGTAGCGGTTACGGCAGTAGGCAAATATTTCGGCATCGCCTTCATCATTAGCCAACGGGTGCGACTATTCCGTATTCTACGGCGCATGCTGCTGCCGCCACCGCCGCTGCTACGCTTTGGCCAGCGTAGCCATCATGCTGGTATGTATGTGGTTCGATCGAACAACAGTCAAATGAACCGTAGTAATCACTAATAGCAATAACTAGTAATAATACTATATAAACGTATTAATGGCATAACTAATAGTCCGTTCTTATCTATTATAGGCCAGTCGTTTGTATCCAGTTGAGCATTGCTGGGTCCTGTTTAGGATAGACGACATGCAGTTGGCCTCCGCTATCCTGGAACGCCTATAAGCACGAACCAAGAAACGTTACAATGGGTTACCACCAGAATCACCAACATAGAAATCTTCTTAGCCTGCCTGCTGACTACAATATTATCAAGGGTGTGTATACTTTACAGTAACTTTAGTAACAGCCGTGCAAAAATCAGAATGCGCATAATGTCTACGAAGTTATGCATTTTGCATAGAGATATTAGACTTTGAAGATTTCAATTACTAAATCGAGTCGCGCTAATACAACGGCGACCATAGCCATAAACCTTAGAAATGTAGTAATGTGTTTTCTGGGAGTATTTTTTCCAGTGCACTAACTGTTATTTAGGGCTTGACTTTCGATTACATAAGGCATACGTACAAATATATGCCGGTATTTTTATTACTTGTTTTCTTCGCATCTCTATGCTCTTTTAGCAATTTAGCAATCGATTTGTCTATCGGGGGATGTTTGTCTATATCAAAATATTATTATTATTATTAGTCTTTAATTCTTATTTATTAAATACACTTTTCGGGTTCACCCTTAGCCAAGATTTAACGACCACGGTATTGCTTTTCGCAGAACTTCATAGACGGACCCTATAAATACAAATGTGCAACGGTGGGACTCGAACCCGCGCACCTATGTGTCTCCTCCGGCCGCGAGGCGCAGGCGAATGCGCCACGTCACCGGGCTCGACAATTCCTATTTATTTCCCAAGGCTTCTTAAAGATAAAAAAACATCCTTATTTAAAACTAACTGCTCTACTTAACCATTGCTTCCCTGAAAGCTCACTACACAGAGCAACCTTACAACGAAGTTATATATATATATATATATATGACAAAGGGCACGCGTTGACGGCGGATTGCATTATCAGTTGGACTTGACCTTTATCTCGGCGTTTTACGCAGGCAGATATTCTACCTTGAAGTATGTTCTAAAGCTTAAACACATAACTAATCTAAACGGCGCATTGGAATGATGGAAGTTATGTGGCCCGACAACTTCAGATGCTTCTAAGATGGTTCCGTTCAGAGCGAACAGTAAGACGCAACGGCGTTACACTTATGGCGGTACTCTCCGCCTACAGTTGGGGATCTCTTGAATGCAATCCCAATCACCGTAACGATAAAAATAAAAGTATGACCTTTACAAATTGAAAGCCTTGTATATTAACATCATTTTCTAATCTATATATAGAAAATATTGTGATGATTTAATAATCATTTACAATACGTTTGCACACTCGGCAGTGCTCGCCCTATTAAAAATAGTGGTAAAAAGGTGTCACGTGAGGTTAAGATATGAAAGGTTATATACATATATATATATATATATATATACTAGACTCACCTGCATATGATGCTGTGTGGACATAAGAATCGAGCCGTTGCCCGGTTGTGGCGACTGTAGGGCTCCTACGGATGACACAAGCGCGGTGTTTGGTGACAGCGGGCTCGCCAGGGGGTTGCCGAGCGCCGAGAGCGTGGACAGGGGTGATAGGGGAGCCATCGGTGCTGCGCCCAGAGGTGACGACATTGCTCCCCCAGCGTTCGTCTCGTCCTCTTCGGCGATCTCCGTCAGCTCACGAGACGAGACAGCGCCTGCCGGTTGGAGTAAGCATCAAGACGCATTGCTACGATGACAACGCCATACAAGGCAAATGATCCGCACCGTCAACGATGGCATTCGACGGGTCGGTGACAATGTGGACGATTTCACACCATGTTTTTTTATCTACTCACCAGCATCACTCGACACGCGCTCGTCGAGGTTTAATTTCGATCTGTTTAGTGGTGCCGTGTTAGATTGGAATTAAAATAGCGTGTACGTTTGTGACTGTATTTGCATTGTATGCGTTTGTAGGCTTATCTCATACCTGTTTTTATGTCCTCCAGATCGAGATGATTGAAGTTCTCCGACTGTGTCTGATTTTCCGCCTCTGCAAATGAAAATTCGACAGGTGAGACGACGTGTGAGACAAAACTTAAAAATTATGCTTACCTCTATTTATACAGTAATCTGTAAGGCTTTAGATGTGTCGTGTGAATATTAATTGTCTACGAACTTTTGTTGTCATCAGGGGTGGCGGCAGCTTTCCGTAGTCGAAGAACCGTTAGCAGAATGGCTAGGAGCAGAAGGCAAAGGAGCAGACCGACTGCTAGCAAAACGCTTAGGGTCAAGGCGCTCGATGAGAGGGACTCGAACGGGTGACCTGAAATCGCAAAATGCGCATATATATATATATATATATATGGTAAAGAAAACACGAATCTAGTGATGTGCGGCTGTGCTGACGTGATAAATTATCGCAATTTTGGCTACCTAACTCAATTTTTCAAAATTACACGGAAATCAGCTACTCTCAAACTCTCTCAAGTGTATGCGTGTGTTTGCGTCCTCTGGCTTTGATTGAGAGTGTTGCCTCTCTATGTGGGCCTTGTTTAACGACATTTTTTGCAATAACCAAGCACAGAACCTATTTGCGCTACCGAAGTGTGTCATCTTTGTTCTAATGCGCGGTATATACACTTCTGACGTGTTCGAACACAAAAACAAAACCCCACATTTGAAATGGAATTTGCTATCGAGCACAAGAGATGCTAGGGAAGTATTTCTTACTAGCTACCCCGGCTACGCCGCAACTTGTCACACGTTTAGCAAAATGCGAAATTCGCCGCTATAGCTAGAGTACTTCTAAGCCAAGTATAGTGTTCGTTGCACAGTCCACCTAATTAAGTTACACACTTTGTTAGTTTATAGTTATATATATATATATACATAAATGCCAATATAGTTTAGTATACCAGAGTAGAGAGATAAATTACACTATGATGTTTGTCTGCGTTTGTATTGACACGTGTGGTTCGTGTTGCTATGGGTGGTTGACGCGGGACGGACGCGTCGAAGTTGGCCGTTGGCCACGTACCTGACTCGGTGAGTTTGCCGACATGCGGCATGATAGGCGATAAGAGGGTAGTGGCCGTGCTTCGTCCATGATCGTTGGCGGCCCAGACTCGAATCTGATACTCGATTGAGGGTGCTAGCCGGTCGAGCCAGAATTCGGCGCGCCCGTTTGAAAAGTTGGCAACAACGACTCCACCTGGCACACTCAGCACTTCTGCAAAGAACCGCTGCAGAAAACGTACAACCACATACGTGATACCCATAGATTATTACGACAATAACAACAACAGCTCGACATCTGCAACCAGACAAGGCTTCCAGTGACTTTGTCCCAATCTATCTCCGTTCCTATCTCCGTTTCTGAAACTTCAGCTTTATGCGTTGAGTCCCAGTCGATGGCAGAATAACAGAGACGCAAAAACGAAAAACCAGTCCTGCCGTTTTAGAAGTACCCACATTAACGCTTTCTAATTGTAACGCTTTCATAGCGACGCAGGCCTGCATCTTTACGGGTGTTTTGTTTCTGACCACGTATGGATATATATCGCTATTATTAGGTAGATGAAATACTAATCTAATGATGTATGGGTGTGCCAGAGGTAATGAGTTATCGCATTTTTAGCTCCCTAACCACACTTCACGAAAATCCACGGCAATCAAACTTTTCTCGGTATTTGTGGGTGTTTGCCTCTTTGTGAAACTCCCCCGGCTTTGTTGTTCGAAAATGTTGCATGTTTATGTGGGCCTTGTTTAACAACGAATGTTTGCTACAACGAAGCACAGACCCCATTTGGGCTACCAAGGTGTGTCATCTTTGTTCTAATATGCGTTATATACACTTCTGATATGTTCGAACACAAAAACAAGTCCCCATATCTGACATTTACCTTGCAATTGAGCACACGAGAATCCAGGGGTGTATTACAGCAACCTGTCACAGGTTTAGTAAAATGTGAAATTTGCCTCTATAGCTAGCGTACTTTTTAGTCATAGGTATATAGTTAGGTATATATATTAAATTAGTTTCCAAACAACAAACCTGTGGCAAGTGCCCATCGGGACCGGGTATGCAAGTCAGGTGGAGCGCGGCCTCTTGAGTTTGATTTGAGATCGAGCAATTTTGAAGCGGTGCCGGTGGTCCAGCTGGCACAATGTGAAATACGCAAGGCGTCTTTATCTCACCTGCAATGAATAGCTTTTTTATCGATCTGACTATAAGGATGCTCTTGTCCTCCTCCTTGCAAGAAATTTCTCTCCAGACGTCGGAGCTTAAAAGTTTATTAATACCCTTCTACCTTACTTTTGTTATAGATGCCACTGTACTTTCGTGGAGTGGAGTAATTTGATTACTATTATAATCATCTGCTGCGTCAATGCGTGGAAGGGACTGCACCGCACCAACCGAAATGTGGTAGTACGCTATGCAGTGCATGGCTTCCACCATGTTCTCTGTAAAACTCAAGGGTACTATGAGCCGACAGAAGAATGTATCTGTAACAGTTTTTATGTATAATATTTGACTATATACCTAACAAAGGTGATTAATAAATGAATGAATTATAATCATCTTATATCAGTTGCCTTTCTAAATAGGTCTGTGTAGTACTGAATCAAAAGCTGTCCCCATTCTCAGTTTCGTTGGCAATTGTGACATATGGCTTTATGTAAAACGTAGTTTCCAAGCGTGGACGCCATTCCGATCTTGCGAGCGAACGTATGACTCTGGAGTAACCGCCCTTACAAACCGTTCATGCTCTCGCCCCGATCTGGCCTATAGAGAGGAACCTTTTTGCCTATTATGTTTTCGTTTTCCCTAGCTACTTAGTACCACTAGTATGATTCCACCCACATGCGCGCACACACACATATATATATTTAATAACTTGTGGGTCCACGAATTGCTCACTTCAATGTGCTAACTTGAAAATTATAAACATAAAAGCATATATATATAAATATAGCACAATCTAAAGGCAATCATCGAATTTGCGCCATAAAACTGAGTTTCCGCAGATTAACCGGCGTGAAGCACCGAACAGAATTGACGCGTCTTGGGTCTGTCTGAGTGTGTTGAAGCTGACTGGCTGGATGATGTCGAAGTCATTGACTGAAATCAAATTAATTAGCTGGCGGATGCAGGCGTCATTCGCGCAAAGTGTCCCCTTGTATGTACGTATGCATGCGCTTGTACAAGTGTGGACTTCAGAGAAAGTTGTTGTGAGCAGAAAACTCGTGGTGTGGGGGGCGAAAAGCGACAAGGAGAGAGCACCGGACGGGGGGAGGGGAACTAGGAAGCAAAGTGAAACGAGAACGCTGATGCTTGTATGAAAGGGAATTTGAAGTAGAAAGAACGCGCGAGGGTATGGGTCAGTAGCCAGCGAGCTGTAATATAAAATCCCGAGTGGTCCTATCGCTACAAGAAACCCCCCTGTGGGAATGGAATAAGTTGTAGACGAAGAGATCCCCAGACGATACAGGACATCACATCGTCAACTTCAACGAGGTACCATCGTCGACTCACTGCAACCTCTTCGTGCACGCGTGCGTGTACCTGTTTGAAGACTACATTCGGTCGCGACCAGCGACAAGGGCCAATATTAAAATTTCTTCCTCTTTCTGGTGGTATTTCTTTCGTGCACATCTAGGCGACGTCGCACTGTATGCTTAGTCACGCAGAAGATCAAGGATATTCAACGTGCGAACGATTCAACGTGCACTATCACTAATGAGATGGACTCTGTCCTCACCGAACTAATAAAAGTGTTTCCAACTAGTGCGTTTCGCTTATTGGGCTGTTTTAGAACATATATTAACGCCGGCATGAGTTACTTAAGCTTTATCGAGTGCGAACATCCGATACGGGTATATACACTGATGCAAACAGCTACGTATTTATAACGAAGTACTGCCCGGTTGGTTCAAGGAAAATAAAGAAGACATTCAAAACGGGAAAACGAAGGGAGAAGCCGAGTGAACGAGTTATTCATGTAATTTCTCACTCAGCTTCTACTATATATATATATATATATACATATATATATAGATATATATAATGTTCAATGTTTACTGTTTGTTAGAATACGCCGACTGAATAAGCGTGTAGCTACCACGACTGTCTCCTTTGATTCTGTTGCTGAGTGTATGCTTGTACGTATGTTAAAAATATTTTAAGAAACAGTTGGAAATATTCAAACGATTCACAACCACGATAAGGTATTGCATGTGAGAAGATTAAGTGAATGAATATCTGTGTGCGCAATTTGTCGCTTAACTCACCAATGCGATTTTTTGCCAGACAAGTGAGCGTGCCGTAGTCCGGATGGGAGCGGGCTGTGTACGACGCGATCGACATGCTACCCTGGTTGCGCACGGCATCAATCTTGCGGCTTTGCTGCGCGTTGCCGTTGACACTGAAAAACCACTCGAAGGTGACGTTTGACGGGTCAGCCTCCACCTTGCAGAGCACTTCAATCGGCTGATGGCGTGATGCCGCGTAGACCACGTGTTGTTCCTCGGAGCACACGGGCGCATCTGCAACACATTCGTAACGATATATCGTAAGACTACTACCGTAAACTGCACACCTAAAGCTATATATATCTCTCCTGAGTGTAATAGCAAGTTTTTTAAGGAGGACACCTTGTTGGTAGACGGTGAGCAGGGTGTATTAGAGATTAAGCAAAATGTGAAAACTCCGCAAGGAGACCCGCTAAGCTGCGTCTCGTTTACACTTCTCCTTGCTGACCTCGTCGGTTACGTCCAACAGGAGTACCAAAAAGCCGTAGTGGTAATGTATGCAGATGATATCGTGCTCGCTCGTCGCGATTTAGGTGCCATCAAGCGCATTACCTCTATGATAGAGGCGTTCCGTGTCTCGAAGGGACTTGAGATAAACACCAGGAAGACCAAAGCCATGAAATTCAGGCGTGGAGGTCGATTGGCTGCCAGAGACGTTATACGTTGCTGCGGCCAACCATTGGAGTTTGTCAATTCTTTCCAGTATCTTGGCCTTCGGGTTCATTATACGGGAACGACGTTCACAGCGCATGTAAACGAAACAGTTCGGAAGGCACTTGTCTCTCTTTACGGGGAAGTAGGCAATGTCCGAAGACTGTCCGTTCTCTCAGCAGTGAGGTTTTTCATGCTTAAGATTGTTTCGGGGCTGATGTACTGTCTTGACAGGGTGTGGAACCACCTCACGCTGGCGAATTTTAACCAGCTTGAAAGGTGTTTTTCATTATATATTAAACGAGTGCTCTGCTTGCCTATCCGAGCGAGGAGCCGCTTTGTGTATCTCATGTCAGGCTGCCCACTGGCTGCTGAAACAATCCGACTAAGGCTGAAGATGCCGCGTACAGTACCTTACGAATGTTTTATTTCGAAGTGGGAAGCTAAAGTCGAACAGGCCACACGGGAGGTCGATGGTTTGGACGTTTTCAATGCCTTGCACCTTTGGTCTGGTCCTGCATGTGACAATCGCCACGTATACACCAGGTACATAGTGCATGGCTATCACTACCTTGTATGTTCAAACGCAACCTTTCACGAGGAGTACGTTGCGCTACTTCTCTCGTCGGAAGCGTGAGGAAGATAGAGCTTCATGAAGAAACATTTCTGAAATGTATATTATACTCCATTTGAGTGGAATAAACATAATTGCAATTGTAATATATATATATATATATATATATATATATATATATATATATATATATATACATGGGGACGTAGCAAGTTTTTGAAATTTCCCGCACACTGGAGAGTTAAGTTAAGAATTGGACGCTGATGCACAGTAACGCAGACAACCGTACGAGAAAATCGCGAGCGCAACAGCCTTACCCAAAAATTGGGGTACGACTGCGTTCTGTTTGTTTCTGAAGTTTTTGCAAGGATTCAGTGCACAAGCGTGTTTAACGACCTTCGACATACTTTTGGGGATGAAGCTCCTCAAATGCCAAAATAAGGAGTGTGTAAGTATAGTAGAGAGTATTTTAAATGAGATATTCTGAGAACTACCGGTCTGTTTCGCTACGTTTAGTACCATGCTGCATCTTGAGAAATTTTGAGTTAACCATAGACGGACCCCCATAAATACAAATATGCAACGATGGGGCTCGAACCCGCGCAACCTATGTGTCAACCTATGTGTCTCCTCCGGTCGCGAGGCGCAGACGAATCCACGCCACCGGCTGGACAGCTTACTTGACTCTGTCCAGCACGGCTTCACCACCCATCGGTCTACATGTATACAGCTTTTGGAGATGATCCAGGACTGGGCTATGTTCATAAATGTTCGAAAAAGGTTTCATTGTGTTTATTTTAACCGAAAGAGCGCATTTGACAGAGAAGTTGACTCTTCTGCTCCGCAAGTTGAAGCATCTAGGTATCCACATCCGTACAGTGCAATGGGTGAGGGCAATTTTGAGCGACTGCCACTTATAAGCAAAGGTAGGTGGCAAATTTATCATATCTTGTATTACCTGGCGTGCCTTAAGGGGCATGTTTATCCCCTTACACGTGTATGATTTTTGTTTTGGACATAAATAAAGGCCTGCCACCTTACGACAAATATCTTGGCTATTTAGATGACTAAAAACTTTCTTATCCTGTTTGCTCAAATATCTCTCATGCTTTTCTGCAGTCGGCTCCCGACGTCACTGCTGGATGGTGTTCTAGAGGTAACATGATTATCTCACTCTCCAAATGCGTAGTACTGAAACGTCAAGTACTTAACTCCGAATACAAAATTAACGATTGCGTCTACCGACCCTTTCAGCTCTTATACATTAGGCATATGCAATCAGTGCAAAAAAATACAGCCATCCTTTTTTTATCTTAAACTTTTGTTTGTTTAACGTTTGCCACATTACACACATTTATTATATCCAATCGTATAAAGACTACAGTGATCATATAATAACAGCGGAGACTTCCATCGACCTTTGGGGTCTCGAATTACTTTAAAACACGAGATCTCTATTTGACACAGCTACACCGCAAATAAATTATACAGCCACTAGGAAGATGCATGTCTTAGCAAATAAATTAAGCGAAATAACGGCGCTTAGGCTTATTTTACGGCTCGACGGAAACAAACGCAGACCTCTTATCAGAATTTTTTCTGTATTAGAACGATGGGCTTAGGCCGGCGCCTCACAAGTGACGAAAAGGTTCAAATCAAGACTTGATAAGGACATCGGCCTCTCTAGTCGCGAAATTTCTTGTCGACTGGGGCATTTTTCCTGATTATTGAACAGCTTTGTGAATTTAGGTAAAAAAAACGCCGTAAAAAAGAGTTCATAGCGTTTAAATGCCATTTCAGAAGAAAGGAAGCGTGCATTTCTGAAGCAAACGTCGAACTTTGCGCTCTCGGCAAGGGCAATTGTGGCGGCAAAACCTCCTTAGGACACCACATTGACTCACGAGAAACAACACAAGAAGAAACCACGATTGTCCGTTGACCGCTGGAAGCTTGTCTTGACTTCGCCAACGTTACCATGTCATGAACCACTGAGTCTCCACGATATGATGTCATGGACCACTGAGTGATACAGAGTGCTCTTTTTGGATGCAAAAAGTTTAACTTTGATGAACCGAATGGATTTAACTAATATTTCCACCATGTGTGCAAAAATAAATGAATTTTGTCAAAACTTCACTCAGGTGGCGCTTTGGTGGTGGTCTGGGCCGCTGTCGGGTTACATGCAAAGTCGTCGATTGTGTTTTTAGACGGTCGTGTTAATTCGAGGCGTTATTGGGATCTACTAGAAGAACAATGGGCGCATTTTGAGCCGATGGAAGGGCCAGGCTTTGTTTTTCAACACGATAACGCTCCGGTTTACACCGTCAGGCTGATCGAAAGCTGGTTTAAATGACGTTAGATTGATGTCCTACGTTGGCCTGCAATCTCACCTGATCCTAATATCATCAAGAATGCGTGGAGCTGGCTTTCCCAAAAGGTTTACACCGCCGAAAAACAAATTTCAAACCAGGTAGAACCTTGTGAAGGCTTGGGGCGAGCTCTCATAAGACGTCAGTCGAAGCTTGTTTAACGCTGTACCAAACCATATTTTTGAGGTCATCTGACCTAACTGGAAGTTCACTGAGTATTAAGTATAGTTGCTGCCTTGTCTCCGTCGAGCCTTTAAATGAGTCTAAACGTCGTTATTCCGCTCAATTCACTCGCTAAGACATGCGTCTTGCTAGTGGCTGTATATTTTTGCGGTGTAGCTGTTTCAAATGTAGAACTTTCGTGTTTAAAGTAATCCGAGACCCCACATGTCAATAAAATTTTATGCTGTTACTCTATGAGCCTGTATCACTGTAGTCATTACATGATTAGATATAAAAATGTGTGTAATGTGGCAAACATGGGTGGCTGTATATTTTTTTCACGGACTGTACATTACGCCTGATATTTTAGACTCCACATTACCGAGGCGTCATTGTGCCTTGTTAATATCATCTTCCGCCGGCTTCATTCTAACGACTTTTCAAGTGTACATTTGCCTTTATAAATGTATTGTTTATCCTAAATATTCATATTGGTCTTCTGTCTGAAAGCCCTATCTGAGCAAATATGGAATACTAGTGTAAGGTTTTCAAGACACGTTATTAAGCGTTCTGCGGTTCAGGTGCCCTTAAAACGTCCTTAGCTGTTGTCGTTCTTAGTTTAAACTTACTTTTTGCACAAGGCAACATATCTGCTCTACGTCAACTAAGTAAATTTCAGCTAGCAGACTTTGGACTTGGATGCCAAGATTCTTCGTAAAACCATCTCGGACATCCCAAGAAATCTGCTCTGTGGATACCTCGTGATTTGTCACAGGTCTAAGAAGAGGCGCGGGTAGTTGTGGCTATTACTTAAGTCCCATAGCTTGTCGTGGTCGGGCGTCGAAATCGGAAGTCGAACACTCACAAAGTAAAGCGCCGACGCTTGTCTGACAAGACGACAATCGACATATTTTTCTTCAGAAGTAGAGTTGTGGCAAAGGTGGAACTGAACAAACATGATACAGTGAAGAACAATTAGTATAAGCCAATTACCTATTCAAAATATTCACTACACTCAGTAGGAACGCGCTCTACAGCGTCTACTAAGCATTGGTTCCTCTACCACGGCAACGCGCGGCCCATCGAACGGAAAACAATGAGACTTTCCTTGCCGCGTCTTGAGTGGCGCTGGTGAAGCACCCATGTTATTCATTAGACTTGGCATGACTGTATTATGTCTCCCTCTTTACAAGAAAAAATCTAAGCGAAGACATTTCAAATCACGCAAAATTGTGCTTAAAGCCAACTAGGTGAAGTTAGAAAAAACTGAACTGCCCGTTCTGGAGCTGTATGCTAATGCATATTTCTACCGCCTTAACAAATGTCTAGAAATTAGCAGAGATGATGTCCAAATCTAGACAATGATTCAACCTTCAGGAAAGAAAAACAGTTATGTCTGTATTTGAACAGACATTTAAAAAACTTTTTCAGGTCTCGTGTCAGTCAATAATATCACCCTCTGCTGTTACCCTTGTCTAACGCTCTGTCAGTGAAAAACAATCTATCCGTTTAGATGTATTTATTGCTCTCGGTGCAGATACCTCAGAGCTATATAGTGGATGTTATATACTATTTTAGGATAAATTAACCAGTTTGCGGAGAGCTGCCACATATATATGCGGTCGGTCGCTGTCATGATGGAATAGAACGTAGTTAGGTTGGCGTGGGTCCGAGCGATTTTCGTCAATGGCTGACTTTAAACTATTGACCTGCGGAAGTTCACGCCTCTTCAATCGCACCAGACTTACAGCATGTTTGACTTGGCGTGCTTTTGCAACCGTATGGGTTGTGCGACTCTCGACTACTGCGAAGTAGTCGAGGTACCCCACCTCGACTACTTCGCAGTGCAAATTACGTTGCTAAGCACGATCACTTTCCTATATGTGGCAATTTACGAGCCGTCTGGCAATTAAGCTACCCAGAAAAATATGGTATTTGTTTGTTTCAAGGAGAAGAGAGTTTCAGGCGCTTCATTAAGTCGTTTATGGTGAGCATAAGCAGCACCCACAAACCGTCTCATTGCAGTATGAATGCAATATGACAGTTCCACGAGATCGCTATGTCTGCGATAGATATCGTCAAGGCCACCATTCTCCAACAGCTCGGGCGGTGGCCCAGATTGCCTTTCGCCGCGTCATCGGAAACCTTATTGGCAGGGACAGCGCGGAGGACCGATTGCTCCTAAGCCTAGTACGCTTTGTCGGCCTTGCTATTAATAGGAAACTGCCAGATATCGTAGTCCCTGTCTTCTACGGCGCATCGCCAAATGCCTTATGCAAAAAATACGGCCGCATTAGACATGAGGCCTGACCATGCGCCGTTTAATCGAAAAACTCATCATCAGGAAAAGCATGTCGGGCATCGTCGCATTGGTCTCCCCGCATTAACTCGACTGCAGAATCAGGGCAGTTGCAAAAGCGGCCGTCCATTGACTACAACTTGAGTGTCAGGCAAGGTCATCGTCAATACTTCAAAAACTGCTTTGACACACTTAGACGAGACCCCTTGCTTAAATGTGTTTGCTTTTATATTCCCCGACTTACTTGATTTCGTTAGAGACCTCAGATGTATGATAGGTCTCTAAGTAAGTTAATATGACAGGGAAAGTTCATCGAGTCATGCTCCGGTGTTCAACAAGGTGCCTCTTGTAGCCCCGCTCTATTTTGGGTCGCTATCCACGAGCTTCACGCGCGCTTTTCTTTCGAATTTTGTCCATGGTTTCTGTACGACGGCACCCTCGCCGGAGACGCCCTGATGGTTCAGAGAGATACTGCCCAGGCAGATGAATTCGAAACTGTGTGCAGGGTTGCCTTTCCTTTTTAAGAGGATCCCGTTGCGACTCCGTGCCAGCTTCGATGTTGATTTCTAACTAAAAAAAGTTCTGACCTTGTCCGTCGTGCTTCCGAATGCGACATTTCGACGGTTACCCAGCCTCTTACCTGCTACGCATGAGCTTATCAGCTCCGAGACTGATTCTCAGAGTATGCAAACGTTTAGGCAAGCTTCTTGGTTTCAAGCTTTGCTTTCGTCATCCGTAGGCGTATGGCTTTGCAAATTGCTGTTTTCGCCTTGAGTCTCTCAAAAACACCGAGACTTTGGTGTCAGGAATCGCTCTTCCAGATGATTGCTCAAGCTTCAAATATAGCGAGTTTGCTGCTAACTCGAAGTCAAGTGGGGTCGAGTGCCTGAGTGCATCTCGCAATCGACTTCGGACCTACAATTTGTTAAGTCGATCCAGGAGCAGTTAATGCGCCGTCGAGTAACATTAAAGAGCAGATTCGATTGAGAGCCACAATTGATCTGGTGAGCGATAAATGGCCTCAGTGCCTTTCCTCGCCGCAGCTGGGTACAATGCTGGACATTACTACGTTCCGCATCGCCTCCAGTCTGCGTTTGGGGACTCAGCATGCTTTGCACATAATTTTTGCACTTAATGTGACGTACCGGTATCTTCCAGAGGCGAGCATGCTCTTACTTGCAGAAGGAAAGTAAGATTACTTTAAGAAATTTCTCAAGGCATCCAGTTCTGGGCGACGTAATTTACCGAGCATGTAGTCGGCCAACATTTCTGCAGTTAAAGAACCGATCGGAGATTTACCAAACAGCCAACTTCGTATGCTCGTCATACCAGCCGGGAGGTCGGAGCAGCCGCTCGCTTTACAGAAGACCGCATGCTGGCTAAAAATATCATCACTTAACCTGTCGCCTTTGAGACGTTCATCCCGAAGAAAATAATCACAAGGAGTTTTCTGGCAAAGTTGGGAACAAAAGTCGCTGTGGCAACCGACGATAGGAGGTCATAGCAGTTTTTGCTACAGAGGATATCGCTCGAAATTCAATGCAGAAATACTGCGTCGATCATTGGTTCATTGCATACATGCAAGGGGCGCGCCTTTCTGCCGTAGCCGAGTCGAGTCGGCGTTGACAATCCATGTGTAACTAAATGATAAAAATCAATTGGCCTAAATAACATTATAACTTTTCAGGATTGTGGACTTTGCTGCGAAGTGCAGTCGCACAAAATTCTTTGCGATAGAGAAAACGGATGGTCGTAGGAAGCCAACGAAACGCTCTGACTGAACCAATATAATATATATATATATATATATATATATATATATATATGTATATATACGGGGTGTCTAAACCCAGTTAACCAGACTTAAAAAGTTGTAAATTTCGTTAAAATAAATATTTTGTCAATAGAATAGAGGGAGAAAAATCGATTGTTTAGAAGTGACACTGGACTTACAATGTGTATTATACCAATGTGGTTGTTTTTGTTTATATGCACAAAATAGGCGATTGCAAGAGAACGTTGTTCGATTGAGAAACTGGACACACCGGCGAGGCTGGCACAAAATTCGGCCATTGTTTGAAGTGTATCCGACGCTAGCTGTTAAAATCGAAAATAGTCACATTGAATAGGTTCACAAAAATCGAGATCCTGGGATATCCCTTTTCTGAGCTTTTACGTTTAATACCTTAAAGTGTTGTAATTTCCCTCATGCACATACATTAGGAAAATACGCATTCAATCGTGATAACTTAGTACCCAACTTGATGATACTTCAGTTAATGATATAATAACTGCAATTCACTTATCCCCTAAGGTAGCATTTAGTTGGGCCCGTACTTTAGCGCATTATGGTGTTTTATTGTTCTGAAATCACATTCTTTAGCGAATACTTTCTGGAGCATCTATCAGTAGATATCTGGTAACGTCCTGCTTAAAGAATGTGTAGCACATGCTTCCACTTAGGGGCCTATGATGTAGTTATTCGCTACGCCAGCCTCACAAATGAAACCCTAGGTTAAGTTCTTTGCACTTGTGCTCTTTACAGATAAAGCTTCATCTACACAATAAGGCTTATTTAGTGCATGCAATTGGTGGTACCAGGCAAATCAATGTTTAGAGTGGCGCGGTAAACAACTACCGTATAGACTCTTATAAACTTCCCAAAAAGTAACCAAAACCTTACTAGAACTGCTGGTAAATGTCCCAGGCGTTCGATACGGGCTTATCTAGAAGCTACCTTGGCGGGTCGATAGATTAACCTATGTTATACATAGGGTCCCTAACTTCGGACCCCTAAATTTCGTTCATCACGTCAAATATCGCCAAGTACAGGCAATCCACCAGCAGTTACCCCTTCCCTCCCATTGTTTCACATGAGACTCTATGGTGGGGCGGGGATACCGGATTACGTTCGATTTCGTACCGAAAGTATCCCTGTTGGATGCGCATTTTCTTGTATGCGCATGTTTTACGGGCGTTATGGTAACATTTGCAAATACTGAACGTTTAAACTGGGTTTGGACACCTTATATATATATATATAATGCAGTAGATTACAACTTACGCTGAACACGCAGAAATAACGGCTCGGCCTGCGAGCGACCTTCGGCATTCTCCGCATGACACGAGTAGAATCCCGAGTTCTGCGTCTGTACCTGCAAGTAGATGACCAGTTGCAGACAGATTCATGACGTCACGACTCTTTCGAATGCCAACACCACTAAATGTTTGATAGTGCCAGTGCAAATATCTGTCATCTTCAAGATCCGCTGTGCATTGCCGGTGTACCAGAGCCGACATCATCACAATAACAAACCTGCTGAATCACTAGAAAGTGCTTCGATATGATGATGTTGTGTCCGGCTACCAGATCCCGGCCTTCGAAGGTCCAGTGTACGTCATCAGCTGCCGGAAAGGCATCTACACTGCAGTCGAGGTAAACGTCGCTATTTTCAACAATATTCTCGGCGTTTAGTTTGCTCCCTAGAGCCAGAGTAATTCTTGGTGCATCTGCAAAGCGAGTTAAACAGCAACAACAACAACACATTTGTTTTGCGAACTACATATGATAGCATGATAGCGTAAAGATGTTTTTTCTCATAAAAAGAGAGGTTATGTATATTTGAGAGTATGACATTTTTAATATTTTTATTTGAGGGATGTATAGTGTAACATAGTTCACACGCGACAGAATTGGTTAACTATATAATGCCAAAAGAAGAACTTAAAAACCGTATATAGCAACCCTTTCGAAAATATGCTTTCAATTGGTGTAGATATTTAATAACTGTCAGCAGAAAGTGATCGTTGGACGAAGTTTTCCAGATGTAGACTATAGTGCTCGGTATATTGTTTATGCCAGCAAAAGGTTTGCTGCTAAATAACAAGAAATTAGCGCTTAATCACTGGCTGCTCTTTGATGATCTGTCCCTGTGCAAACATTTATAGGTTTGATGTATCTCGGCAAATATCACTCTTCCAAACGCGGTTTGGTTTAGACATCTAAAGTGTGGTCTGTTTTCATGTATTGATACCACGGTTTTCTCGCAGCAAAGTGTATATATATATATATATATATATATATATATCGTATGTTCGATTTTTGTCTGCAGAGGAAGCCACGAATAATATTGGCCTATGAGTGGGTGTTTGTGATGCAGGCTCACATTGCACGCTGATTTGCCAGGTGTCCTCTTCGGCGGACTCTGAGTCCATGCTGGGGTTGATTGCCCGACACGCAAGGTTAGAGCCATGATCGGAGGCTGACGGCGTGAACGTCACCACCGAGGTCGTGACGTTTCCATCACTCGAGGTGTATTCGAACGTCTGGTTTAACTGTTCCAGTCCCTTCCACCAGGAAACCGTAGCCTGAGGTCGGGACCCAAACACCTGTATTTTGTCACCGTCAAACAAATTCATTAGAAGGGAAAGTTTACGCAACAATTTTTTTAAGTAATCCGCATTATAGCAGTAATGTCCATGTTTATGTTTTGCTCCAGCTTTCACTAGTAGCGCTTCTCTCCTCCAAGGCTTCTCTAACGATACATAAAATATGTTTGAGTTCTCATCAATCGCAGCCTCTACGCAAGCCACATTTTTGTCGTCTCCTGCTGCTTTTAAAAGTTTTTCATGGACTTAACTGCACAGATTGAAATGACCAGTTCGAAATTTGCCTGTACCATTTTCACGCAATACTCCCCAGAAACGAGGCTTTATCATCAACGGCCGATTAAAAATTATTATTTTTTAACCCACACTTTACTAAAATACAAACACTCTTCGGGCCAATACGTAATAAAAATGTAAAGTTTTATGTTATAGTTATTTGTTATGACTTAATTAACTTAAATATAAAGGGCTAGATTACGGGTTTCGCGCTTTCCCGTCGTAGGCAACAAAATAACTGATGAAAACTTGAGAATTGCTTGACGTGACCATTTAAATTGTCGACGATAAATCAATCGATCATCGTTTGTATTAGCCAAGCACGATACTAAATGGCAGGCCTTGTTTAATTATAAAAAAAAGTATTATCAGTCGCAATTCCTATACGATGTCAACCGTAGTATATCGTAAAAGTGTATTTTTTGTTTCATAAGATTAAATGAAATTTTCGTGCGAGATGGTGTTCAAGATTGATTCTGCAGTGTGCCGAAGTCGATGGCATATAAAGCGATAATGCAGAACAGATGTAACTCTGTCGTCTCAAATGCTCAAATGCCACTTAGTTGCGGGACAAGAAATACTTTATTGATACTCCAAAGAAATTAACAAGGAGAGGATTAACCAATTGGCATGTGCTAAACCAAAACATAGAGACATAGAATAGGCAAGACATTGCAACTTTGTTCTTGTTTGCCTCTGTAAAAGCAAACTGCAAAATTTAACATTGTTTAGAGAAAACTCAACCACCGAGTTTTTATTTGGCTATTAAAAACAAATACTCAATGCACTCTCCACTAGGCAGGACATAATATGCTAGGTATATATATAATGGTACTTTGCACCTATTCATACTGTATTTACGATTTGATTTATTTATATATATATATGTATATATATATATATATATATATATATATATATATATATATATAGGTACCTTATCATGGCTTGACATTTCTATATAAATGCATACTATACTCATCACTTTCTTGTAGCGATAATGTATAAACTTCGACTAGTATAGCGTATACGAGCACTTATGGGGTCTCTGCCACCATTTCTGCTAGCAAAGCTACACTAAATGTATAACTATGGTGTAAATATTGTTGTGATGCTTTTGTCCACTACTACGATGCTTTTTGCTTAAGTGCATGCAATTGAAATTAACATTGCAGCAAGAATGCTTGAACATCATTTACTCCCTTCTTCCTACGTATGATCCCTTCTTCAAACGTCCTTTATTTCCTTCTCCCTACGTATATGCAAGTACGTATTCGTGACGTGTCCGTTATGGCAAGCGCTACTAAGCGAGACTTGCTCACAAGCCATAAAATGCCACAATGTCATCCAATCATAAAAAGTTAATTTCGGCGATCTGCTGACCTCACATACGACTTCAACCGGCAACCCAGCTGAGATGGGTGCCTGTAATCGTCGGATCTTCACGCCAACCGGCTTCAGGTTGAGATTAAGTGTGACCGAGGTATGCTGAGCCGAGGAAATGTTGTTGAAGGCTGAACATGTCAGTGTCGAGCCGAGGTCTTCACGTTCCAGCCGGTGAATGACGAGAGTTGCCGTCGTCAGCTGAGCCTCCTGCGAATGGCGTATTTCGAACATGGCTGAAGATCGCATCCCGCTCCACTCCAGAGTCGGCTTCGGTCGTCCTGTATACAAGGCAGTCGAGCAATAATAATTAGCAATTGCTTCCGCAGCGAGACGGACTAAGTAGCAGAGCGGTCCACTCGTCACCGACAAATGCATTCAAAGTTACTCTTTCCAGCGTCTCTTTTCTACTGTCCGAGAACAGGCCTACCCTCATAAACACTTTGCGCACACACGAAACTAAAAGTACTGCATATACTCTGGCGCGCCTAGCCTTAACAATCAAGTACGGGCACATAAGTGGCAAAGCGTTGTTATAGTGGTCCTGTACGCACTAGTTAGCGAATTATGACTATGTATCGCTCGTACTTGTAGGACCACTTAATGCGTTTGATGATCATACCATACTCGAGATGGGGCCACACATATTTCCCGGGAATCTCTGAGAATAAAGAACCTGAATTTCTGTTATGATGAACCCATACAAATTTGTCGATCAGCTAGCTGAGTAATGGCAGAGCACTGCTACTAGAGGGCCAGCTGTCTCATTTTATTCGTAGAATTTGCATCTTTTGTTGTCAAACTTCTGCGGTAAGAAAATTGCATAACGAAATTAATCCTAATATTATGTGATAATCCATTGTATATGTAATGCCGTCTACTATCAACGAGCGATGCTTCAAGGCTTCAGGAAAGCCTTTGTAGTGTTACAGTGCACGTGCCACGATCGGGCGCATGACTCAAGCATTCAACCAAGGCGGCCCTTCGCCCGCTATCTAAGGGTGCAACACGGCATGTTAATGTATCATTATAACACTCCAAAGATTGGAAGTTGCGGCAAGCCTGCGTTACCGCTGACTGATATCTCTGCGCGACCTTTCAGGACTTGTTCATGGCGGGTTCAACGATGCGTGTTTGTGTTAGGGCGTTAAGGCCCATGCACGTTGTATGGGCCATTGACAGCTAACCGGTCCCCGCCTTTCGTTGGATGTTGCTAATAGGCGGAAGAAATGAACGTTTCCATCATGCAATCGTAATTCGTTTACGTGTTGATTGAGCACGTGCCATGTTGCGCACTGAATGTCGTACTCTTTGGAAGGTGAAAGAGGGCTTTGTCGTCACGTTACCTAGCTCGCCCCGGCCACTGCGCTCGGAGGGCAATACAAGCAAGCAACGTAAAAGTAATTTGAAAAAGCCAGATAGAAAACGGGAGAGAGAGAGAGAGAGAGATAAACAGGTCATGAACAAAAGTAGGAAAAAGATTGGGAGAAACGAAAACATTGGAAAATAGAGTAGATAACCTCCGCATGCGGCGCGTGCAGACAAACAGATGCGCAAAAGGAACAACATCAAATGCGGTAGTCGAAGGCCGGAAACTAATGCAAACGATTGCTGGAACATTTCGACTTGATTTTTGTTTCGACGATTGACTGTCACGACGAGCGTACTGCTCGTGATAGTATATATGGTAATGGTTGGGTGAGCACACGGCGGTCCTGTTTATTCATCTGTTCATTTATTTTCATAGATAGTACAACTACTTTGATTCACGCTGAGTCTCTGAAGTTGTCCAAACGATCGTTTTAAGACGCCATTGAAGCTCGTCGAGGCTGTCGTTATCATCGCTCTTGCTGATGTTGCAGCCGCCTTAGTTCTCGTCCTCTCTCCAGTTGTGGCTTTTGTGGCCAAAAAATATGCATGCGGTGCCCAATCCCCGTGGCGTCGGATTGGGACGCATTGATCGCCCGCAAAATCGCCTCTTTCGGAGCTTTTCGTGCTCTGCTTTGAAAGTCCCGCGGGACCGACGCCAGCACCGCTAACATCGTCGCGCCCTGCGCTCGCTCTTCCCCCCTTTGCCCACCCACTTCTCCCGGCCTTCATCCAGGGATCTTGGCATGGCCAGCATAACCGGTGTTTGGTTGCTGTAGTTGTCGTCGTCGTCGTGCTCGTTGGCGCCTGTGCCGTTGTGAGTGCAAAGCTGAGAACGCATAAAACCACCTCCGGAAATTGGGAATGGTAGCAACGCTCAGCTTTGCCAATGATGATGGTGATGATGGTGATGTTGGTGGTGGTGGTGGTGGTGGTGGTGAAGGTAGTAGAGGGGGGAGTGGGAGTGGGGGTGGGGGTGGTGGTGCTGTTGCTATTGCTTTAGAGCCTCCTCATTCGCGGTTGGCGGCTGTTCGGAGCCGTTTTAGCGTTAGAGACGTCGACTTCGGGGGCTGCGACGGTGCGGTCGTTCCCCCGTCGCGTCCCAACACGCTATCCATAGCTACAAGTTACGACTGAGCTCGATGGCGGCCAAGGCCAACGGCGACACTGCTAGGTACGTGTCTTATCTTACTCTAGAGAAAACATGGCTGCGGTGCCAGCCGCTGTCGGCGCCGAAGCTGCCCTTAGCAGCCTCAGAAGCTGCAGCCGAGCCTGCTGAGCGGCCGACGCGGTGCCGAGAGTGCTGAGAGCGGTTGTGAGCGGCCCGCATTGCCGCCGGACGTTCAAGCTCACATGGCTGGAAACGCTCTGGGGAAACCGCCTTTGGAAGGACGAACAGAAGAAGAGAACATACTAGATAAAAAGAGAGGGAGAAGGGGGAGAGAAAAGACAGGCAGGATGACTGGAAGGAAACGAGTAGGCGCCCGCGAAAAGATTACCGAGAATAGTGAATCAAGAGGAGGAACGAATAAGAAGGAAAGATACAAGGGTGAGTAGAGAAGAGACGACGGGTTAGGGACAAAGTCGACAAAGTCACAGAAACGCGCGTTATAGTACCAGGACGCGAGTGGCGGTTTCCGACGCACGAGCACAGGATCTGCACGCCGAGTGTGGCGTGCAAATCAGTTCACCGACACCAGAACGAGAGGACATGTGGGCCGGTAAGTCAACCGTACATGCTCCACATGAATACGAATTAAGCATTTCACCAGCTTACTGTCGACATAATACCGGCACCCGTTTTGATCGTGCGTTCGTCTTTTGGCCGAGCTTTAGTTTATCTCAAATGCAACTCCACATAGACTCTGCGGCCTGGAAAAACTTGCTCGCCACAATCCATGACCTGCATATGTTACACAACGAAAAGCTGGACGACTTGTTTGCGGTGTACATTATAAATTTCATATTTTCTTGTCAAATCATAGATTTTTTATATATAAGTTTGTACCGTAAAGTGGCATGACGAACAGTGTCATTATATATATATATATATATATATATATATATACATGATATCTTTGTTTATTATGCAAAGGCTAGATTACATAAGCATTAAAGCCTGCGTAAGGTAAAGCCGTATAACCTGATTTCATATGGGGGCATCAACATTTTATCTAGGGTTAAAAAAGCTGCATTTAGCGACAACTTGTGATGCTGAAGAATGTTATAAAAAAAGTAACGTTAAAAGAAACTATAGTGTTCTGCAAACCCTCTTCTTGTGCAAATTCTTTATGTTATATGGCAAGTGAAACACGGCCCTTTAAAGAGAAATAACGCGCTTAAGTAGGTTAAGCACTTGTACAGAGCCAAATAATAGCGACTTCTGATCGAACATCATATTTTTAGTTATTTTGCCATCAAGGCGGAATATTATAGTTTCTGAAGTTTTTTTTTTAATATTATTATCGACCTACCTGAGTTCAGAAACTATAATATTCCGCCTTGATGGCAAAATAACCAAAAATATGATATTTAATTAGAAGTCGCTATCATTTGGCATTGTTCAAGTGCTTAACCTACCTGAGTGTCACATTAGAAGATTCTCTAGTATAATAGTAAGCAAACTTGAAATTAATAAATTACGTATTCAGTATCAACAGGACGTGCAAGGTCGAATCTGCAAGTTCGAATAACCTAAATGACTTGTTAGGCAGGAATAGTTGTCGAAGCGACTGTTGTAGATTTTGTCGAGTATCGGCATAACTTTAGCGAGCGCTCACCTCCATAGACAAGGCAGACGAGTGACAACGGAGAGCCTTCATTGTAAGGACCCACCGTTCCCATAAGCACTGTGTCGTATCCATCTCGAATTTGTGGTGGTTCCGGGGGAGCTAGAAACAACGCAGCAGCCAGAAAAAGAAACCGGTTAGATTTTTCTTTAGAACTGACGAAATAAATGTAATACTCACATCAATAAGCAGATCATTTCCCTGCTTATCGACCGCTCTGCTTTTTCTAAGCCCCCCTTTGTGTTCGATTTGGATAATCCTGTCGTTCGCAAAAAGTTTATACACTCATATCCTCTGTACAAGTTTCAAGGAGGTAGATTCGCATACCTTACTGTAAGCAACTGTATTGTGTATATATATATATATATATATATATATATATATATTATAATCTATTTTGTCTTACTATAGATGCATATATACTTGTGGTGCTCATTAGCTAACCGTCAAGGTTAAGCGTAAAGCAAAAACATATGGACGAGTATATGTTTGTAAAGCACCGTGCAGCGTGCGTGCAAGATTTGGTGTCCAGAGGTGTCCGGAGCAAGCACGCCTATATGCTTTCTATATTATTTATACGCAAGATATTTCTGGTTTCAACTGGATCTCAGCCCGCGTGCCTATAGTAGTATTTTTAAACGACAGTATAATGTGAAATAGTAGAATGCAGGATATATATATATGCGGTTGGTCGAATCAATAAGACAACTTTTAGTTATTTCGCTTATGTTTATGAACAAAACATTTTTGCTCTCCCATTCAATTGAGAAACCAACCTATTTTAGCAATATGTGTAATTTCTCTTAAATTACTGCCTAGAGCTTTTATGAATACTATCTATAAATATATCTATATGTACATATGCTTTCAAATTGATAACATAAAATTGTTCATAAGACGAAGAGAATATAAATAACTTAAATTATATTTAGTACAATTTGTATTGACAATATATATATATATATATATATATGCGAAGCGAATAAAGCGTGTCCAAGTGTGCCAAACACTTCTTTTTGAATGGCCTACCAATGCGCTTTCATCACGTTTCGGCTATGCCGCAGCGGCAACAAAGAAATCGAACGCTGCTTGCGCTCAATGGGGGTCAGGCTGAACGGTTCATTTCAGTCAACGGAACAGGATGAGAACTAAAGGAGAACGACAATGAGTAGGTGCTGCGTGTCCTGCAGCTCCGATGCCTGACTGCAGCTAAAGGCTGTTGTGTGTGAACAACCTCACGAGCAGAGCATTATCATCATCTTCACCATCATCCGCTGTATAGCATAGGGCCGAAGAGACCGCCAATTTCCCCGTCCGTCGTGCGAAAGCCCGATTGCAAATCGCTCACTAGCTAAAACAGTTCCGCCGAAAGGCAAAGGCGGGCCAATATTGCAATATTGCAATTTCCGACCTCAACTGCACAAAAGCGGCAACAAACAAACAAACGACATTGGGGAACCGCTACATTTTTCAGCAGCTCTCAGTTCCCTCAGCCCGCGAGACCGGCCCATGGCAACGGTAACAGCAAGAGCGATGGTGATAGAGCTAAGCTGGCGGTGGTGGCGCCGGCAGGCATAGCATAGAGGCAGCGAGGCGTTAGCTAGTCAGCAAGAATAGCACTGTCTCTAGGGTCGATCCCTGTGCAAGTCCGGATTGGATAAGAAGCAGCCTCGTGGATGTCACGCTTCGGCGCGCAGCAAAATTGGTGTACACGTTAGACCCGAAATCGTAATCAGAGCTGGCCTCGTCGGTGGTCGCACAATAGCCCAATCGATGACCTCGCACAAGCCTATCTATCCCTTTTCTGATGAAAACAGCGCCCCCAGCAGACAAAAACCGTCGCATCCAACTAAGGATTCATATATGTCTACATGCCAATTAATCATATACGTATGTATATCACGGGCTTGTATCTAATAAATAACAGTGAGAAAACAAAAAGACGTTACGAGGAGGTGTCCTTGAACGCCTCATGTACATACATTAACATGTACATATTACAAAGGTACAGAGGCTTACTGCACAGGATGCAGTTCTGATGCGTGAGAAACACATATGAACAAAATGCCGCTCACGCTTGTGAAGTGTCTAATTTCTGTGCCGTATAACTACTCGTTGACCAAGATCCGTCACATACAGCCAATTCTGTGGAAGTTCCCGGTATTGAGCAAAACATTATACAACGCAGCGGTGCCGTGTAACAACTATGCAGTCTGGCTAACGAGAGCATACGAAGGTTACAGCGACAGAGACTAGAACCAAGCAATGTATTCCAACGACAAAGCGTTCAGTTTACACACGGTCGGTTATGAGTATATTGAATTTAAGTTCGGTAGCTTTTAAACTGATTGATGTCGTATTAAAAAGAAGGAGGAAAGCAAATGCGTCAGAGCAAAAGAAGTAAAAGCGATCGAATGAATAAATCCAAAACCACATTGTTCAGTTACCGTAGCTTAAGGCAATAATGTACCATAGCGTACCAAGGTGTTAAAAGCCAGTCGTTACCAGTTTATTGTTTTTTTTTTTGTTTCGTTGCCAGTAACAGAAGAAGCTGTACGAACATATGTAACCCCAGCGTATAACTGTACAATGCGTTCATGTGTGAAAAGCCAGAGTATAGGATTTGGCGCAAATGTTCGGCTTGTCAAGGGACATTAGCTTAGAAGGGGCGTTTCGCTTACCGACAACATGTAGTCGAACGGTCGAGTTGACAGACGATCCATCTCGGAAGACGGCCGAACACGTGTATATGCCGGAATCCTCAAAGCGAACTTCGTTGACTTTGAGAAGGGCGGGATGCCCTAGAAGAGAGAAGAACGCACGACCGCTCCACGTCTTCGATGCCGACCGGCTCACCTAAAATACAGCCAGATGAACGGTAACGCCCAACGCTTCGCTTTAACGACAGCCCTTGCTTCCATTCGATTTAACGACAACAGCAAAAAAAAAACAAATTTGCTAGAAGTACTTTTGGTTTTATCATCATCATCATTAGCAATAGCAGCAGCAGCAGCCAAGCATATGCTGAAAGGTATGCGCACGCAGTCAAAAAAAGGCCCGCTATGCAAATGTCTTTGCAATGTTGCATGTAAACAGATTAGTGAGTGAACTATGAATCCAGAGTAGGTTGCTATATATATATATATATATATATATATATACTCTCATCTTCTGTTCAAAACTCCTCTCGCAGTGAAAACAGAAGTAGGCGAGAATTAAAAGTGGTTTACGAGATCCTCGATAAACGGAGTCGTTCTTGACATACTATATAGACATATACAAGTACATTTTTAGAGATCTTATTTATTTCTTTATGTTTGTCACACATGGATTTTCAACGTCGACTCGACTCCGTTATGACTAGCGAACAGACGACTTCCTTGCCCGTGAGTGCAATGCACCAATGATCAACGCAGCGTTTCGGCGTTGATGGTACCCGATATCATCTGCAGCAAAAATTTCCTTGCCTGCCTTTCGCCGGTTGCGCAGAGAACTCGTTGCTAGCAACAAAACCAGCAGCCGCAGCAGCAGCAGCGGTAACAACAGAAGCCCATAACAGTAACACGAATGGTAGCAATACAAGAAATAGAGAACGGATGCAATTCTGTCGAAGTTTGTGGCTCTCACATGCTGCTCATCAACATTATAAACGTATGATAGGGATGCCTACTGTCTATGCAAGCGCAAAACCAGAACTCTCGTGACGTTTCGTGTGGGACGAACTCTAGGAGGGGAACAGCCATTAGTCGCCTTTTATTACGAGTGGGCAGCTACATACAGCTCCAGCCGCTGGTACAGTAGCAGCATTACCATTCACTGCGGGCTTCATTAGGCGTCCGCCCGGTGAGTTGCATGCTCAAACCTCCAAACGACGCTCTTCTAATGGCGGCATTATGTAACTAATACTGCCCGCAAGCCCTGCCTTTGGATGGAAATGGCGGATCGTCTCTCTGCCGAGAGAGAGAGAGACTGAGCCACGACGCGGACGAATAGAGGTTCGTTGTGATATTGATATTAGGGTCTCGTTGCATACATTTATCAACGGGGCTAGACGCTACTTTAGCCTGAAAATTACATCTCTGCTAAACTTCGCCGAGAGTCAGCATTTCAGTTGAATTGATGATGCGTGCCTCCCTGGCCTCTGAAGGTCTCTGGCCCATGCAGAGCCCTGTTGTTCTAGCCTCTGTGCGTTTGGGAGCGCAAGTTAGACATTTGTGACAAGGCAAACTTTGTCATGTAAGGTCCATGCTTGTATGAGGCAAGATACGAGGATAGCGAAGACACAGATAGGATACACATGTCAGGGCAGGAGAAGCAATAAAAAAATACTGACAGAGAGAGAAAGAAAATTAGGAGGGAGAGAGAGCTAGAAAGGATGAAGCGTGAACTGACAGACCAAGAATTGACATTTTGAGTTTGTATCTTTATAACGTGGCACTCACACTTAATATTTTTTCACTCGCGTCGCACACATTCCCGAGAGCCACAAAGATGTTACCTAACTAGTACTTATCACGATTCGATTGGGTAGTGCTCTCCGATAGCGCGTGAAACAGACTAGTGCGCATTGTTGGACCAATGGTCTGTCGCAAGGCCGGTTGTATATCTTTTGAATAAAATGATTTTTGCACGAACACCGAAGGTAGCGCTAGTACGCATGAGAAGAGAGCTAGATGTAGATGTATCTTGGGAACGGCAGAAAGTTCGCTTAAAATGGCCACTCTGGAATAGCGTGAGCCTCCCTGCAGCCGTTGTAACAGCAGTGAGTCGTTGGTGGCAGCGGCGCTCACAACGGCTGTCCATGTGAGGGACCCTTCATTGCATTGAGGAACGACCCGCTCTCGCTCCGACAAGCGGAACGGAACGCCTTCCATAGGCAGAAGCTCAAAGCTGATTTCAGAGTCGGCCAGACTCGGCTTTGAATAGCCATTGCTCCCATACGGAAGGTGAACCAAAATAACTTCGGCGCTTGGCCGCCGTCTTGTTCAATGGCCGCCGCGATAGGTGCTTGGCACCGGCAGTAGCACACTCCGGTATGCTGGCCAGACTGGACATAGGTAAGTCGGGTAAGGCGGTCTTTACCAATCTATAATCAAAAACATTGTGTCGATATCTGACGTAGCATTGTAGTTATCTGCTCCCGGCTCTAGGACTGGATACGGAATTTTTAATGATTTTGTTAAACAAATTACTAATTTTTCATCAATATTCGTTATATTCACAAAGCTTTGCTTCATCTTAGCGTACTTAATTATCGGATTTGCAGTCGATCTAAGCCGATCCGCATACCCAAGATCACCTTCTCTCAACAGCGGGTGTTTAGTATACGCATCTTCTGCCTCATACTTGCCCTTGCAAAGATATTCGCTCTAACGCTGTGTAACCAATGGTCGTGATGATGACAAGCAACTTGCTACGATCTCCAAGATCGGTAGTAATAATAATGTAGCATATATTAATCATAATTGATAAAGAGTCAGCATCACCTATGTTGCCATAGACGAATGTTTCACTCTAAAGACACAATGATTTAGACGCGCTATTTTTGATACGACGCTCTTCGATTGTTCGATAGTCTCTGCTACAATTTAAAGACTAGTGGATTGGGCCCTGGCCTGAGCCTGGGTACTACCGACCTGGAGTATGTTGTTGTTCGAACGTTGGCCGTCGGCCGCGGTCCCTTCGTGGCCGAAATCGACGGTGTAGACAGGCTGATGGTGAGTTCGTACGTGGTGATGATGGTGAGCTTTCTTGTCGGGCGTGTGAAACCATCGAACGAACGCCAGCGAGGTCTCATTGGAGCCGCTGTGCCCGGAATAGCCTTGAATGGAAGCGCCCTGGCTGGTCGCACCTGGTACGGCGACTTCGACTTCGACGGAAGCCCCGCCATGGCTGCCACTTGAACCCACCTCATTGGTAGCTGGTGGACGAAGATCGCACGGAAGCTCAGTCTGGTGACCCTCCCGGACCACCAGCCGTGTCGAAATTCCTGCAAATGATACAGCAATGCATGTAGACGTCAGTGCACGCTCGAACGCATGTATCTAGACAGCGTGTTACATAACGTGGTGAGCCAAACCTACCTTCAAGTAGGTAACAAACGACATAGCTAGCCACGATTCAGTAAGGACAGAGTGCAGATGACAGTACAACAACAGCAGCAAGAACACTGACAATGGCAGTCCACAGCAGTGGTAACAACGAGAAGTTTTCAATATTCAAAATTACCTAACTTTTAAAATCGCGTTTTATAAAATAGCGTTTAAGATCGTGTTTCAAATGTACGAATGTAAGTGCAGGTGAAAACAGCCAGTTTCGGGTTGCACGGTTAAAGGGAAAGCCATATGCCGATGTTAGGTCAGTGAAAGAGAATCATAGTAATCTCGATAAAGGCTTTTCTTGCCTTTGCCACACAAACACCACACGGGGGATATAGCGAACAACGCACAAATAGTACGAGGGATGTAACAGAGAGCGTTTTTAGTAACGATAAGTTACTATTTCGCATGTCATTGAAGGTCGCTATTTTTAAGATTGATAGAACAAACCATGCTTATACCATGCGTTATAGATTACTTGCCCTCGGATTGTTTCAAGAACAAGTGGTTTCAAAGTAAAAATGAACAGAAATACAGACACTCGAAGTGCAATTCTCACTAGAATCCTCAACATTATTTTCTTACAACATGTTTTGGTTATGAAAAATACACCAACCGTCAATCAGTCGCTTAAATACCGATTGACTATTTGTAAGTGCTTTATTTTTGGTTGTTTATCTTTTGCTAGCCACAGCTGAGCAAAGTGTCCTCGGGTGATCATGATATAATGCACTATTCTACTAGGTTTGAGCAGACAACGACTGTCAAACTGGCTCTGTTGCGCCACAAGAGGGTAGTTTCTACGTCGCCACATTAACTGCAGCATTGATATTCACCAATAAAGACCTTGATTTGAACCCAGTGTCGAACAGTTGTATGTTATTATGTTCCTTTTTTGCGTGTGTGCCTCAAGAGGCTTACCGTACTCTTTGTAATTCTCTTTTCGATCTGATGAGGCCGACAGCTTTTCCATAGTTTACTCTATTCATCTACCTTATACCTACACATAATGTATATATATATATATATATATATATATATATAGTAGGCAAACGATGTTTAGACATATTAACAAAATACAACGCCAAAATACAACAAAATACACTGCTTACTTATGGGGGCATACACATCCAAAATAGCCGACTTAGTCCGCCGCAATGGAGATCAAGTGTCTTGCCGCTAAATGAACGGTAGCACACGAGTAGGAAACCATAGGAAGCTAATTGACAAGCTGGCTGAGCGGTAGAAGAAATCCGTAGGCCCTCCCCTAGTCTTAACACCAGGCAACGGCCGAGGCGCGGTTGCCTGTTGAGGGTCTCGCAGGCAAACGTGGACGGTGACAAATAACTGGGTGGCCAGCAGTTCTTAGGCGCGCGTTATTCTTGGTCAGTGAGGGTCGGCCTGCGCCGGCATGCTATCAAACGGAAATAAGCCGTCAACATCTCTCTCTCTCTCCTCCATCAATCACTACGGCTATTGCCATTGTTGATATGTAATTAGTATTACTATTGCTATCCTCAGTAACGCAGTGCGTGACCTATATTTGACCCACGAGCGAGCAGGCCTTAAGAGTCGCGGTTACATAATACCGAAATGTGCCATCCACGCGACCGCGATGACCCTGCTGTCCGCTTACCCGGGTAATTCCTTCATTGCGCGTTTTTATATATATATATGTATATATATATATATATATATATATATATATAAGACGTTTTGCTTGCATACTTGCTTTTAAACGCAGTCCCAAGATATGTTATAAATACAAGTGTAAGAGAGTTTTAGCCGAATAGTCATCATTCCCGAGCTTAAAATACATTTATGCGTTAGGTTTGCAAGAAACAATTTGTGTTGCAGAATGACTAGTTGTCATCCATGAAAGAAATTCTTACGAATGTCTTAGCACACAGGTCCACGAACACATTATCAGGATCAGCGAGTGAACGATTTAGGCTTACGCCGAGCGTTTCTACCTAAAACAGCAGGGAGTAAATAACATACAAGGCATAACGAGGGACTACGGCTAATGAAAATTGTACCTGATACTGCAGCAAATCAATGATTCATACTGATATGAGTTAGTAGTAATACATGAATTATACTATTTAGAATTAACAAATTGAATCGTAAACTAGTCACATTTATGTTGTGCTAAACTGTCACCTCTATGGAAAATGTGGCCGGCGTAGATTCACCTGGTCCTGTAGCCAGTTTGTAATTTAAGTAAACTAGAGTTTACAGCAAACGGCATGTCTTACAAAGAAGAAACATGCAAACTATGTAAAAGCATCAATAAGTAGTCCCGCTCGCAGGTAAATATTCTTATAAATTATTTGTGGCCATTTTACCACACTTTGAAGTCTATGTCCAACATTCGGTGGAACCTAGCAATGTAAAAAATAATCTGCGAAAGAAAGGGCTAGACATATTGATAGGAATATAGAAAGACCTACATATCGTGAAAATATCTTATCGATCGCGGCATTGTTCGCGGAGTAACTCATGATGCTATCTTTCCTTGAAAAACGTAGGTGATGTTCATTCTCTTGACTCATTGTCCAGGAGCGATCTATATTTTCACCATGACGATATCAGGCGACTTAAGTTGCGGTACGCACTGGAGATTCTGAATGAGCTGTTGCGATTTGTTGCGATGTTGGATAAAAGATAAAATAGCAAATCTGGAGATAACATGTCATGGAGGTTTTTATACTCAAGAAACGCCTAGTTAAAATTTGTAAAGTAATAGTATTTTAAGTAGTTTCTGAATAGCATTAAGATGAGATACACTCTCGTCCCTCCTGTAGCCAAAATGGCTCCTAAAGCATTATTCTGTGCGACCTGTTGGACGCGTTGACCCGAGCAATGGCAAGCAGTATGCTATATAGCAGAGAAATAACGATTAATATGCAATTAACATAACATTAGAGGATACGCCAATATTGCTTAGCTTGCTTAATTGAGGCAAAGTCTGCTCAAGCTTGGCAATTAAAATACTTATTCGGTACATCAGTGAGGGGTCAAGGGTTTTACCCAAGCATTTATATTCAAATGCTTATTGTATATTAATTGTTATTGATCGGTTAGTTGTCAGTGATAGGTTTATTGATATTTGTCATGGAGTGAAAATTTACATTTTGGTTTTCTCAATATTTGAACATAGCCTGTGTTTGAAAGTACAGATTACAGACAAGTTTAGGTTGCCGTTTGTATAGTCAACATCGCTTTTGTAAGGAAGGTGGGAAAAAGCCTAGAGAAGGGAGTATTTGGGATGGCGTTGGTGAAAGGACTTGTGGTGTACCGAGGTGCGGGGAGCATGAAGATAGCACGTTGCTGCCGTTGATTGCTGTCTAGTGATTTGTATTATGTCGCTTATGTAAAAAGTAAAATAATACAATCGGATCTTTAGTGAACTTTATGTGTGAGTATGTTGATAGGGACGTTTTTATCTACTGAGTCAAATGCTTTTTGATTATCAACAAAGACGCCAGTAATTATTTGATTAGACTCCTAGCTTTTAGTAATAAATGCTTAGAGATGAGTAAGAGCTAAGTTGGTATTACATTTTCTATGGAAGCCAAACTGTGTCGCACTAATAAAGCGTGTTAAGCCATAAGCGAATATATGTTGTCATATATAGGCAAAATGTAGGCGAATATATATTGTCAAGCTATGGGCGAATCTCATCAATAATAATTAGTTCAAGCAATTTTGCTAGAAATGGAACGCAACTTATAGGTCGATTGTTAGTTGCTCTAATCCTATATTCGTGCTTATATAATATATTGTTGTAATTATTGCATATTTCAATTCTGGCTGTCAAAATATTTGATATGTTTATTATGTATTGCTTAACAAAAATGCCGGGATTCTGGGCTTGCCAGCCACGCATGTTTGCACTAAGTTTGCTTGACTTGCCTCAGGGGCAACTCTGAAAATTTTTTTTTTCAGTAAGAACATCTTGGTCGTATGGGTTTAATTGATTATTTCTTTATTGTGTTCGGTTATGTTTTCACCGTATTTATTGTGTATTACTCTAGAACCCATTGTTGCAAAATTATGTTGAGTATTTCGGCTATCTCAGAGAGTTGAGTTGCGGAAGCGTTATTGTGGTTAATTGACGTAACTCTATTTTTTGCGTAAAATTCTGCCACAGACCGCGTCCATCATTTTGTATCTCTCCCGAAATGTAGAGGTGTATAATTTACTCGCATAGAATTATTTTTGCGCTTGAGCGCAGATTTTCAACTCCTCAACTTATTATAACTACTATTATACTTTTTAACCTTATAAGCTGGTCTGTCATTTCGTTCTCATGAAGTGACAAATATGCACTTAAAATATAGCAGCCGTTCATTGAGGTCAATAGGCTTCTGCTCGAATATGTGATTTTATATGCGTTGCTTTAAGCTAGTTTTCACCGCGTTTAAACAACACAAAGAGCATTCAATGACTTTCGGCGGTAGCGTTTTTCCTCCTTCTTGCGGCTAGCCAATGTTAAAGTACACATTAAATCCTATACTTACATATAGTATTCCACGTTAGGGTTACAGGGAAATGTGTTTAACTACCCAAGGGCTTGTGAGGAGCGCTTCCAGTTGAGCTTCTATCCCCGACGTAGTCTCTCATTAGTCATCTTATAGTGTTTAGTCTGAAAGGTATTCTACACTGCTGATGTTTCTAAGATACTGTACATGAATCTCATAACGTCCACAAACGACGGCATTTACCGTAGTACGATAAACTTCTAGCGCAAAAATCTAACCTTGATTTAGGTCTAATCTGAGACTATTCTAGACTTGATTTGATGAAAGCATTCATTCTTCTCGAAGCATAAGAGATTTTATCAAAGCATGCCTAACTACCTGGACTCCACTGGATGCTGTTCTTTGAATTCAGATAACCAAAAGCAAAGTGCAATTCAAATCGCAAAGCTAAGTGCTTGTATGTGGAACTTCGCGTTTCTGTGAAAATATTGCAGGCCTTTGAGAATTCTTCTTGCGAGGCTGGTCTAAGTGTCCCGCAAAGATCGTTTTACACGGGAATACATTGTTTTATTTTCAAGTGAAACATGACAAAACATACACCACAGCCGTCATCTCAGTTAGTAGTAGTTTATTTCTTGGAGCACAACGGAGTAGTTCATTTCTTGGAGCACATCCCCCCACCCTAACGGAACGTTTTTTTATCGCTTTAGCTTTACTTAGTGTTTATCGTAACTGTGATGAGACTGGTGTATAAATATAGAGTAGATATACGTAAACATGTATATAGACCGGACAACATTTATTTGCAAGGCGACGAATATTTAGTTAACCCTTATAGCCAACATGGCAAGGCAGTTTGCAGACACTAAGCTTCTTTTTAGTGCCAAGTTATTTATGTAATCTATTTAAATCGTAAAACGTTTGTTAAGATGAAGCTGTTCGACAAAATTGCTATAGATATTGTCGAGTTCTATTGCATCAGATTTGCGTCAACCGTATCATAGTACAATGCCTACGTACACACGTGATGCCATCTTGGTAAAAGTTCCAGTACACAACCAAATTGGTACAGAAGTACGTATTCTATTCTACGATAGTAGAATTCTGTGAAATTATACAAATAAGTCCCAGTAGCAGGATGGCGTTAAGATTTAAATTTAACGCTGGTTTTGTTTTGTTTATTCGCTTGCAACTGAGCTGCACAAGAAAATACCCAAGTTTCGCGACTGCCGCAGACTGTATCTGTACACAGCATTTGTGACTTGAAACTAAAACATAATAGACAAACGTAGTCGCAGAACGGTTGAGTACTCCATGCAGATGCTTTAACATCTAAAGCATGAAAGCTTTATTGGAGAACATGTACCACCCAGTTGCAACCAGGCAATAGCAGGTCTTCGCTAGTACTTTAAGCTAGTAATACACAGGTATTCAGTATATATATATATATATACGTTTATCGGTGCGTGTGACTAGAAGTGGGACCTAATCCTGGCCGGCCGTCTGTTTTTCCCATCTCAAGGTTGATGGAATCGACCTTGTTAAGCATTTGTGCCAGCGATGGCCCGGCGAGGCCGAAGGGCGGAGAGGGTGACGACAGAGGCTTGTGGATCTATCTGCATAGAGCGTGGGCTGAATTGGTCGGCAATTTTGTCGGCCGAAGCTGGCTGGCTGGCCGGCCGTTCAGCCCTCTTGTGCTGCCTCCAATGGACAGGGGATGCGTCCTGCAAGACCCCACGGCAAGCGTGCATAGGCTGCAGGCTTCGGTCTGCGAGCCAAGTAGGTTCGCGTGCAGATGACACTTGCTGGCGATTCGCCGCTGCGTTCTCGGCGTCATCGTCGCGTGGTGGTGGTGATGACGGCCGCTGTGTCGGTGGCGCTACTGCTGGTTGGTGATGATTTATCGAGCCTGGCGGACAGGAAAAGCCTGCTTGCTGCTTCTGCCCAGACCCGAAGGGCTAAGTCCCCTAGAACTACCTCCCCCCCCCCCGCCTCTTGGTTTCTCATCTCCCCCGTCCCATCACGTAAGTAATAGCAGTAGTAGTAGCAGGCGTAGTAGTAGTAGTAATAGTAGTACATCGTCGCCCTTTTCGTGTTGCTGGCCAGCCCCGCAGGAATTGTTCGAATTGATTAGCGCGGGACTCTTCGACGAGCGCGTTCCTTCCACTGAGGGCCGAAGTAGTTGAGGGAGTGGTGAAGTAGCACGATGAGTATCTACAGCTCTCGTCGTGCCGAGGGGGGCTGCAAGCAGTAAGTTTGCAGCCACTCACTGCAGTGAGCGCCCGTATGTTCACGCTCATGTTACTTTAGAGGGAGTGGTAGCAGTTAGGCGGGACTAGAGGGAGAAAGGAAACAAAAGAAACGCCATTTCCAAGGACCGAGCGCAGACAACATAACAGAGTGCAACAAAACGTCGACAAACGAAATATTATGCAAAATTGGCATAGTATTAAAGGTAAAACGTATAGAACGAGTACAAGCGGATTGTGCAAAATGCACACTTTTGCACAACGAGCAACTCGGCCTGACTATAGAGGTAAGTTCCCGCTTAGGAAACGAGCTACAAAATATACGTATACTAGGTCGTTTGTGGATCGTCGCTACCGCTATTAAGAGCAGGCGGCTCTAGCCGACATGCTCAATACCAAGTTCTAGAACGGGCCAATGACTGCTATGGCAGAGCCGGGCCCCGTGGATCTTTTTCCTAAGCAGAACGCGTGGAAATCATTGCGACAATATCTATCATCAGCGTGGCTTAACGAGGCGTTAAGAGACTCTGCCATTGGGTATGGCAACCTCGCGAATATAATATGACGACGCTTGCGCAATGCGGGACGTATTTGGACGGCCACGCATATCTATCAGCTCAGTAATTTATTCATGATAGGTAAATAATCTTGACGACGCATGGCGCCTATTCTTGCTCGTCTGTTTATGCCGTATAGATTGAAGTTGAAAACGGCTTATTTAGAACTTTAATTCCCCCACAATATAGCTGTTTAATTTTCTGGAGTCTCCTGATTGCCGTAAAGTCATACTATTTGTGAAAACGAGCTTGCGCTAGCGATCGCCGGCGTCCGCTATGACGACCTAGATGCCTCTGAAAATTATTTAATCTATCTAGTCTGTGAGCCAACAGAGTACTCAGTACGATGATTAGCTTATCTGTAATGATTACTAACATCAGTAGTGCTACGGCGTTATTGAATACCCGAAGTGGATTAGTAAGAGTTGCACCTTGAAGGAAGAAATAGATTGCTCGGTTTCTGATTACATATGTCGGCACTCGAACCGCTGATCGGTTAAAACTAGAAAGCTACTAATTTGCTATCGATCAGTGCTGTAAGTTCGGGATATTTCTCTCTACATAATATTCAATGTTTCGAAAGTCTACACTCCCCCTTGTCCTCGCCTACTGTTGAAGCTACGACCTACCGCCGGCAATTGGCGAGGGCAATTTCGGCAGCTCAACTTGTGGAAGCCCACGCCGTGAGTGCAAATATGCGTGTACATTAGGGCCGGATTGCATATTAAGTTTGAATATTCACTGTACACAGTTTTTTTAATGTGAAACTTCATGTGCACATACATTTTAGAAACTCACGCCGGGGAGCAGACGTTAGACTTGCGTAATAGGCCTAATTCTGTATCATCATCAAATGGCGTAGCAGGACTATATCCATATAGGCTACAAATATTCGCGATAAGGCCATTTGGCTATCTGGTCGTTTATTTTGTCGTACTAGGTAGTAAGACAAATTTACCTACCTATCATCACATTTCATATAAATGAGCTGGTGCCAATTTTTCTGGTGACACTAGCCTGAAGCACCCATTCAGACGTTTAGCAAACACTCTCCGCATGAGTCTGAGCTAAAAGCCATTTTATAAGTAAACATTTAATTTAAAGCGCATCGTGTTTAAATATCACGTCGGTTTTGAGTAATAAATTCGGTCGTCTACCACATACGTCTCACTCGTACACGATAGGTGAAGTTTTAGCTGCAGGTTTCAGTTTGGTCACTTCGAGAGTCTTCATTCTACAGCCAGCGAAGAGAAAAAGGCTCCAAACGATCTAGTACTAATTTCAACACCAGGTCCGATTAAGGAAATTGCGGCCGCATTTACGCTCCGCTACGGGTGGATTGTAAATGGAAATAACGCTGTAGTTCGACGTTATACGTGAGCTCTCGTAGCATCAATGTGAGATTTGGGGTCGTGACCCAAAATGATTGTGAATGAGTCATCAATGCAGCGAAAACGGTAACAACTGTTCAATACTCGTTACTGATTTGTTCTTCTTACTTCACACTGATGGGTGTATTGTTCAGGTCAACCCGCTCGATGAACTATGTGGGCCGCGGCGACAAGTAGATGCGGTGTGTGCGCGTGTCTGCGCGACGAAACGATGGCGAACTAGGAAAAAAAACGGCTCAGCGCTATCAAGAGATCCATACACGCCTATTACCCACATGGGGTTTTCGTTAGATTGTGCATCGGTCATAGGTAGACTTTCTGGCGATTCCAGCTCTCACCAGTTATTGCACAGCTCCCATTCGCTCACCGGCCTGCCGAGACACATTCTGTATCACGGAGGTGTGCGCCTCCGACCAAAATTTAGAGCGAAAGCAGCCTGGTAGAAAGATGACGATCCAAAACGTTTTCTGTAGCTTAAGAGAGTGGACATTGCTTTTTCTTTTTAATGTAAGTTTATTGGGAAATTGTAGATTTGTTAGGAAAAAATCCTTTTTTTTTAAATACTGGGCTACACAGGAAAACGTTTTTGGCGTTCACATTTAACGCGTCGTAATCAGATCAAACCCACGGCTTTGACATCAGATTCACAAGCCCTCGTAGACACACAAACGCATGTGTTCAATTGCTACGTTTATGGTCGTCGGTCGGCTGCTGCACAAGCAAGAGTTTCGAATTCTATTTCGCCGCAAACGCAACAAAAGCAACATGTTTAGGATTGTAGATGAGTGGCAAGCTCATCTAAGTATTCATTCATATATTCATCTAGATGTTGTCTAATAAAGGTCTAATAAGAAAAATAAACAAATAAGTACTGCTACTATGTGCAAGAGCTAATCGAGGTCGAAGAGCCAAGTTCCGTTTGGCGAGCTGCGGCTGTTGACGTTATGTTTGATGTTTCGGTGATTCCTGCTACTGCTTCTCTACCGCCGCTGCTGTTGCTGCTGTTATGGTTGTTGTTGTTGTTGGTGTTGTCCAAGGCTCGCTGTGACTCTTGTTGATGAGCACACAGCAAAAACAATGACAAATTGCTATTTCGTAGCCGGCAGTCGTCCTGAGCGGAAGATGCGACGGTGGCAATGGTGCATTGCTGCGCTGAGAGACGAGACGCGTCCCTCCGAGAGACACGTCTCGCAACTAATGACGACTTGGTGTCGTCGAGACGTTTCTGCTTCTGGAGACGCCAGACTGTCTACATCCAGCCTGTTACCGGCCACCGGCCACCGCCACAACGGTGTTGCGGTTTCTGCTCCATAATGCACGTGGCAGGCCGTTGCTAAGCTAAGGAGCGTGCGAACGAGAGTTCGAGTGGCTCGAAACGATGTTACGAGAGATGGATGGTTCGTCGAGAAAACGTGACACCGTGTTAGGGTGAATGCCCTCCAAATAGAGGCACTGACAATCTGTCGACTCTGCCGCGACAGACACACGCTCACCAAGCCAACGAATGCCACCTATTGGTGGGGGATAGAGTGAAGCGGAGAAACGAGCACAAACTTATTTTAGATACGCACCTAGATAAGCATAGCTCGGATGTATATATATATATACGTTCCCAGGAGACAATTGTCGCCTACTTACTTTCTTAATAAAAACTGAAGTTATATATATAAAGAAAGAGAGAGAAAGATTACAGAGATCAACATGTGTGACAGTGCGAGAGTGTAAGAGTATGGTGGTTGCTAAATAAGCTTAACAATTTTAATAACAGCCCAAGTCGAATCTTTTCAAAGCTGGTGTTATTCACATGAGGTCGCGCGTTTTCTTGATGAAAGATGGCCTTTTCCTAACATGATAATTGTTGTTAGCATTGTTAGCATTATCTTTTTAGCGCATAGCATGCTCTTCCAGCAAATAGGATTGACTAGACGTTTGTTCATCGTTCAGCCTGAATACTTTTAGGCAGGTCTGTTTATTCATTGAGTGGTCTCCAAAAGCTTATCATGAGCGCATATGCTTTGCTATGCTAATGTTGCCTAGCGGGCGCTGCCCGTCTTCGAAACGAATGAATGTTAAAGCAACAATTACCTTTGAATCAATAGTCTACGTAGGAACATGGTCTAGTGGGGCTAATCTTTGAGTTATGCTCGTTGAGAATAAATGATGAACGTAACCACTGAGAGTCAGCGGCTATTGAAGAAATCCTGGGTATTTCAACATGTGCGGTTCTTTAGGAGTATTCTATCTAAATTTGCAATTTATATATATATATATATATATATATATATATATATATATATATATATATATATATATATTTAAAGGTGTAAGTGAAGGTGACGACAAACTACATCAGCCCTACGCCCAGACATGGTGTCGACCACCTGGGCAAGGCGTTAAACACCGCCGTAACGTTGCTGCGAATGTATATCCAAAACAATTTATTAACACGTGGTGACAAACCATTAAAGACGCTAAAGAGTCAGCCACAATAGTGTCCCAGAAAAGTGTCCTTCCACCCTCAAAGGCTCTTAGGGTCATTCCGTTAGATCGAATGGTCCTGCGTCTGCGTAAAGACCTGCAGGTTCCAAAATACAAGGGTAGTCAGAAGACCTCAGAGCACGGGCCAGGGTACCATTAAGACCAGCATGTGAAACTTCGGATGCAGGATAAGCCATGGTGACCTAATTGTCAGAGCTTGTTGCCGCAGCTGCAGTCATGTTCCTTGACTAATAGGGTCCCAAGGCGAAAACTTATAAGAGGGTTCCAATCGGAGCACTTGGTAACTACCGAGCCATGCACCAGCATCATTAGATGGAACTACGCAAAGGCGTCTACATTGTCTTCTGCTGAAGCAATATAATTGGCTAAACGGCTAAAAATTGGCTAGATCTCAATGGTGCGGCCCGGCTTGCCTGCGAAACCGTGTCCTCAGGAGGGAGTGTTTTGGCGCGCCCCAAGGGACGCTCTTTGGAATCGTCTAGTGGAGAACGTAACCGTTTGACAGCCGGGGAATTTATTACCTTTGACGCCCTTTTCTAGGCGCTAGACATTGATGCGACCACCACAGGACCTGCGACCGAGACAACATCTAAAATGCCTAGGCTTCCTTTCAGCCAGAAGGGCTGCAAGCCTCCTGCAAGCCTCTCTGGAAGATTTAGATTAAGTAAGGAAGACAGGGACCTCAACGTATGGGCGTTCAAGTGTTCTAAAAGACTGGTATATTCCGTTAAGTACATCCCACGGAGCATATATATATATATATATATATATCCGACAGTATCGCTTAGCTCACTACTATCCACTAGTTATTATTAGGCTGATAATTAATACCCAGATTATACAGCAGTGCTGGTAGCGTGCGCCGGTCTTACTCAAAAAGCCCAACTCTTGTTAATATTGTCTGCGCCTATGTTGTTATCCAATACCTCTATGTGAATGCATGCAAACATAGATGCATACGCCGATGAATATGTCGACGGGCGGCCGTGCTGTAGAGCCGTCAGAAAGCGGAAATAGTTTAGCGCAGAACCATACACTCGGACGTGTCTCCCTTGCGCAGGCTTCGCTTTCCCGGCTTCTCTTATCTCTACCCACGAACGGCATGCAAGCACTGCACCCGTCGCATTGTAGCAGCGACAGGCGGTTCGGACTATGCCATTCATATACGTCACAGATCGTTCCACAGATCGTGAAATGCCAGGTCTTCACATGGCATACCCGCATTAGGACTTGTCATCCGATTTTGAAACGATGCTGGGTGCGGCCACCTAAGCCATCGTCATGGAGGCCAATGGCGTTATTTGCCCTACTAGTCGGTACTCCCTGGCTCACTCAAGCAGCGACGCCCTGCCGTTATGATCTGTCTGCATCGTGCATAGTAACTCCCTGCTATAAGGTTGAGAAGAAAAGAGACTTTAGTCGGCTTCCGTGCGGAGTGCGTTCAAGACCTTATTGCTTAAGTTCCTGTCAAAATAAACAAATATTACTGCCAGATAAAAATCGAGAAAGATCGCTTCGTTTCAAATCCAAAACACCACATCTTTCTGGAATGCATTATTTGTAGTAAGTGTAATCGCCAGCTGCTATCACTGGGGATTGTATAAAGCACCAAGTAAAAAAAACGGCCCGTTTGCAATGGATAATGGTAGCATAATGCAGGCATCTCGGATTTTGTAGCAGGGGCGCATCATGCTGCAATTTATATTGTACGCTTACGTTCGTCTCTCTCATGGGTTGAGCACCTTCCCTCCGAATAGCCTCAGCTTCGTAATTTTGATCAGTTCCTTCTCGGCATTCATGCTTAACCCTAACGCTTTCTCAGTTCTAAATCCTTTGTCCTTGCTTATCGTTCACACCTTTAGCGCCCTGGCAACCACATTTTAGGCGCCTGTAATGTGCTGAGTTGCCTATGTCATGATAACGTCTAAATGCATCTATCGTGATTGCGTTCTCGGTACTGGGTTCATATAGGCTTTATCCAGCAGAGGTATGTAGCAGCAGGGTAATGTTAACTATGTCCAACAAATACAACTAGCCAGGCTGGGATTCGAACTTACGATTGTTTGTTAATCATAGTTGCCATGGCAACGCTCTGTTTCGAACAGTGTATATAGCCGCCTATGCCGCTAACCCCTTCCTAACACTCCTTAACTGATTGATGATCTACGGATTCTTCTCTCCCCCCGCGTATCTCACAGACCATTGTTTCGAATTCCTCGTAGAATGCCCGCTGCATCCTCATGTCTAATATGCTTACTCTCGCATCGGCTAACAGTCCGCTGCCTCTCGTTTTATCGCATAACCATTCTACTCCACATTATTTCGATATATTAGGTATCTAATATGTATGAAAACTCTACTTAGGCAAACAGCAGAGGCTGAACGTTACCACACACACACTGTATTGACGGATGATCTATCATATACTGTGTTGAACTGAAACAAGCTGTGGCACCCAACCATCTTCGAATCAGAGTAATTAACTGGTACTACTACTATCTATACAATCATGCATGAAGTGTTGTGGAAACTTCCTGGTCCTGACTACACAGAGTTTTTTACAATACACTTAAATTATTACAATACGTCAGATGTACTTAGTAGTCGACTAGTTTAGTTCTTGCTTAAATAAATTCAAATATCGTAGGAACAAGAACGTTCGCAAAAATGCATTTTTATTTGCTAAAAATGGCATGCTCACTGAGATTTGCCCAAGCATCAAACGCATTAGCAGCTGCTAGTGCAGATAAATTGTTCTGTAATAGGTAACGTTTGGCATCAATTTGTCACAGTCGGTTGTATCTATGTTGTACGCCGCACAGAGCGGAACAAGCCTCACCGTACTACCTTTTATATATAGGTATAGTTTCACTGGCTGCTTGAAGCTGGCTCGTTGTTAAACCCAGCACGATCTGTAAACCCTCTTACTCGGCGCTAAGACATCACCGTATTCTATACTTGTGTCTACCTCATTTTGTCGCTCCGCTAGGCATATTGCGATTTTGAAGAAAAAATGCACTGGTTCACACATGTGCCTATAAAGCTTTGGATGCCTTGTTTCTCAGATATGCCATTGTAGATTAGTTCCTTAGCTTATCGATGTCGAAAGGTAGTGATTTTAACTACTCACATCAATACTGTGACTGAAACAGACCATATTGTCGGAAAATAGGCTACTACGGTAGCCCGTAGATGATCGCTCACAGCCTGTATCCAGTCTTTAGTCAGTTTGCTATCTACGGTAGAGCATTGCGTAGGCATTCTTTCAACAAAAAAATACTTCCAGAATATAAACGAGTACCGCATGTTCGAACCAGCTCTTCTTTGAATCATCGATGGCATCGATGAACTTAATTCGTCGATGGCTTGCAGTCAAACAAATGAATATTTATGATCTTCGGAGATTCGGAATAACTACATACCACAGAATAACTAAATCCCATCTGGCGATATATCAAGGTATAAGCTTGACTCTCTGCATTGAAGCACCGGCCCTCCACGATGATCTTACATAAAACCCTCGTCGAAACATGTTGCGGGCTTCAAGCGATAGACTTCTGCTCGTGTTGTCCACTCTTTTATGGACGTAGATGAAGTAACCTTATATGGTTGTTGCTCTTACTGCTGTCGTATCCCTGTTAATATTGTTGAAGTTCTTTGTCTAACAGCTGCTGTTATATTTACCCGTTCGACGCTACGTGTCGTGTTGTAAACAGCAAAAAGATACATCATTCACAATCACGACCAGAAATCTATTAGTCCGCAAATTAACTTTGCTGCTAGCTTGTGCAGACATAGGTTACCGATATTAACTTAAAAGTACGAAATGCTTGCTATGCTAGTTATCATGCATATTCAGTCTATGACATAATGAGATGTAAGTAACTGTATAGCTTCTCAAGCCAAATAGAAACAGTCAGATTTATTATCACACATGTTGTGTAGAAAAAGTACAGTTAAAAGATTTGCACACATACACACATTTTGACTTATAAAATAATATATATGTAAAAGCTGAGAAGCTATGACGCGAGCTTGGTTATCTAGATTAGCTAGAGACGGGACTAGGGTACAGGAGGCAGCATGGTATCTACCGCAAGGTAGTTTACAACGTTGGCACACACAAGAGTCCAAGGGATCATGGAACCCGGATGTCGCTCACAGCACGTGGTGGAAACCATGCACGGCGAACCTAGTCACCACATGGCGGTTAGATCGGCTCGGCCCTTTCCATGCCTGTTTTTGCATTGCTCCTGTGTGTGTAAAGAAATCCGCATTGATTTCAGCAAACTTGCACTGCCACGTTTTAAGGACGTTGACGTAATTGGAAGATGTCGGCAAGTCGAAACGTCATCTTAGCTCCTCGACAAATAGGGGGGTGTCCGTGAGGAGATAGACAAGCCAAAAGAAACGCAATACCTTCAGCAGCTATTCAAAAATGTAGAGGTAATTAGAGATCACATAATTAAGCTTAAATGTATACTGGCGATAGTTTATGTTGGAATATGTTGGCGTCAACGAGGCAAGGCAATTTGTGGCTACGTCTTGCCGCAAGGCCTCTTTGCTGCAATGATAGGCGGCTGGCGGCAGAAAACGCCGTTTCGTTTGCCCGGAATAGGTATTTAAACATAGACCGCCACAGCGGCAACGACAGCACTTCACTATCGCACGTGGTATGTGCAACATCGCCCCATGTGGCTAAGGCTTGCTAGTCCCATGACTTTGGGACTCATGTGGAGTTTCTTCGAGCCCCCCTTCTTCCTCCACCTCCCACAGAGAGGCGGAGAAGTAAAGAGGAAACGAGCCTCAAGCATTCTGGTCGGGGCACTAGTGGCACTGGGATTGAGAGCGCTCGATCACTACATAGGTCTGTTGGCTTCAGGCCAAAGATCAAACAACCGGCGGAAGAACTTTGAGCTTTAAGGAGCGATTGCATGGCGGCAGTGAAAAGTTGGCCAAAGACGTCCTAGAAGCGAAGTATGCCGGCGTAGTCACTTAGCTGTCTGTTCTCTCTCAGGCCGAGGCCGATCAAGCCGGGTCACCATTTGTACGTTTCCTTCTTTTGCGCAGCATCGAGAGCACCGAACGTGGCAAAATGAGCTGGCACAGTATTGCGCACCGCGCAGGGCGTTAAAAATAAATAGCTTCTAGTCATCGACATGTTCACCAGGAAAGACTCACGATGAGCTCTGCCACCCGCAGGCGCCCAGTTACGCGCCGCGATTGCGTATTCCCGACGTCGACTACGGTCAATATGGGTGTATCGCCGCTAATATGTCTAGAGTGGGGCGATAGTTTAAAGCCATCCAGTCCATTAGTACACCGGGAATGATTGGCAGACTCATATCGAGATACAAAGATATACTCGTATATAAATACATATAGCAGTGCGCTCTATAGTATACCCTCAGCGCGCGGCATTCTCTATATTTAACTCATTCTTTGCACCTTTGAGATTTTATTCTCGATTTGAAGTCTACGATCGAGGGAAGTCTCGAACATATGCTAAAGACTTCATCCTTGCATGCCTTTAACCGACAGGTGTGGCTCTTCACGCTGCTTGAACCGATAGATGTGAGTAACGGGCGCAAAGAAAAGGGAGCATGAAGTTGGCATCGTATCAGACCTTCACGGACTGTTCTCCAAGCGCGCAGAAGTGGCTGGGTACAAATAGACATACATCTGTCTGAGTGAATGATGCAGGAGTTCTCAAATCGCCTAATAAATGGGCTGTAAATTTCTTGACATATATGTAAATATTATCAATTAAGGTATACGAAAAAGAAATACGAAAGTCTACATAGACTCTAATATATATATCTGGCTAGACTGTACCATAAATATGCCTACTAAAGCTTTTATTGAGTGGGAAAACAACAAATGTCATTATGGGTCCATGCATTTAACTTTCAATTGGGACGTTGGCAAACGTGAGATTAGAAGTTAGTAGCAGAGGGTTGTGACAAACATGCTCTAGAAGAACAGCACAGGAAGCAATTTTTAGTTGTATATTAAGATGTTTCTAATTGGCTTAGTTTGAAGAAAGTCATCCCTCGTAAAAACAGGCAAACGTGCAAATTGGATCTTCCAGTCAGGTGCTGTACGCTTTCCTGGCCTGTACGTTCAACCGTATACTACATACGCATTTCTATTACTGACATATGCAGCACCGTTGTAGTTTCTGGGTCTTATTAAAAACAAAGCTTGCCTGGAACGAGTGGAACGACAATTCACGAAACGGGTTGTATATTGCTGCCATGCTGTTCAGGTGCCATGTCGACAATACCCACAGAGTTGACGTGCTTAATTTGCGACAGTATACCCGCAGAGAATCTCTCGGCATATCCATTAGAGCTAGCGGACGTTAAAAACACCTTATAGATTATAACAACGTATTGACCACTCGATATACGTGCATATATACAAAATGCATATTCTCTTTTTACCCGTAATAAAGCGTTTCAATCATATCAATAGTATATTAGCGCTGTATTTCCATATCTTTATCATATAACAATATGCAGCTATCACGTTTACGAAAGACGAAACGCATCAAGCATAAGATCTATTAGTATGGTATACGAGCATCACACCAGGCACATCGGTTAAACGCTTGTGGCATATATATATATATATATATATATTTTTTTTTTTTTTAATACTATTTGTAGTGATTTCTTTGGGTCATCGCTACCTGGGTACCGTACGTACCTACTACAGATAATTTATGTGTATTCATCTTATTTACTAATGCTTAATCCAAATCTGCAAATCTGAGGAAATTATAATCATAATGTTACTAGCTAGTCTGTTCCGTAACCGCTTAGTTCTTAGCTCATTAACTAGATGGTCTGGAACTAGATATCTCGGAGCTCGGTTGATGACGTCAAGGGGCACCGGATACGCAGCTACACTTACACTCCGACCAAACCAACTGCGAACAACATGCGCGCCCCATCAGACAGGTCGGAGGGCATGTTTGACGCAATTGCAATACTTGTCGTTGTTGAAAACGCAATTCTGCTTCTGCTGCTGTTAAAGTTAGTCCCACCTACATGTTCGGAAGCGTCGATTTGAGCGGCTGCAATCGGCAATTTCGGCAATCCGGTGCGAGTGAGGCTTGACGTAGCCATGGCCAAAACGTGTGCTACAGCATTTCGATACCTATTATGGTGCGCTACAGCATTTCGTCAAAAAACACCAAGCCTTTCGGTCGCTGACACCCGGGCGTCTGTACACACAGCAGCAGTATGCCATAGAGTATAAGGACATTCAACAGTTCAACATTCCAACCATTTTACGTAGTATCTATAGTGAGGGAGTAAAGGTTTAGCCGGTGATGCTCGGTCGTCTGTACTAGATTTTGCCACATAAGGTCTATATATATGTGTGTTTTTCGTATGAATATCTTCGAAGAGCCTGTATTTAATGCAACAAAATTAGCTTCTAATAAGAATTACTTGTTTTTCAAAATCTCTGCACACTCTCGCTGCATGTCAAATGGTATTCAGCGTGCCGGAGTTGGTTTTTCAGAAAACGCACGCTAGGAGTCCAATACCTTTTTCGAAGTTTAAAAGAAAGAATGCCTTTAATATTTCATCAGCGATAAAGCACGGTCTGAGCCTAATGGCTGTCTCACTTTTGCTGGCTCCAGGCATTCTTTTTGACCTCGGACCAATGCTTGTTCCCGCTTACGCCCTTGCAGATTGGGCCCCTTCTTCTTGCCCTTCTTCGCCAGATACATAAAAAAACAACGCAAGTTATACAAAATTATAAAGCAATACGCAATCCCAGCGTATTCGTAAAATCCGTTAGCACTTTACTGAGTCTAAAAAAAAAAACTGTCAAATTAATCCTATGTGTATAAATATTTTACCAAATGCTTGCTCGTAGTATTCACAAGGCTGCCAAGTAGGAAAGTTTTACTTCTGCCGTGAGCTTCCGTCCTCTTACAACTAAGTGATCCGTTCGGTTTTGAATTTGCTTTCTAGATAACAGCTTTTAGTGCGGAATCTCCCAAACAATTCTCTTTCGTTTGCGTTATCTTCTACACAGAAGCAAAAGCCATGTTTTCATCGATCCATATACTCGTATATCTGTAAACATAAAATAAACATATAGACATGAAATGCACCTAACTGTCTGAGGCTAAGACATACATTGTTTTTGTGCGAGTAAACGTTTTCTTCGCGTACGGGAATCTGTGATCCCGCTATACCTACACTTTGTGGCCACCTTGGTGTGGCTAGAGTCCTTGTTAGCAGCTAGCTACCTGTGGTTTTAAATGGCCATGCAAGCTAGTCAATCTCATTTAGGCCGATTGCTGTTGTTGTTGCGTTGTTGCCTGTTGTTGGTTGTTGTTGCTTGCTGTTGTGCTGCTGTTGTTGTTGTTGGTTGCCGTGGTGTTGTTATTGGTGTTGTTGTTGTTGCTGCTGCTGCTGCTGCGGTATTCGTCGTCATTGCTCGCCGTTATAGAGCGGCAGGACTAGCAGAATTATGATCATCATGCGTTGATTAGATTTTGCGCACCAATTACACTAATTGCTGTGCGCCATAGCAGTAGTGGACCGAATGGTGGACAGAGCAGCAGGCCCTTTCCTAGCCTCTTCTTCGTCCTGGCTCGTCGTCGAGTTCTCCTTCGCTGCTGCTGCTACGGACGCTGCCACCGTTGGTGACGTTGGTTGCCCACGTAGCGCATAGCTGTCACGACGACAGCCGCTCTCCGAACTCGGCCTGCTGGAAAGATGCCCACCCGACGGGACCGACGGGAAGAAGACGGCAACGCAACAACGACGGACGACGACGGCGCCGAGGACCAGCTGGGGTGGCTGGAAACTCATCTCATGCTGGGTCGACTCAAGCTTCGTCGAGGGGGAAGGTAGGAAGGCTGCCATCGCCGCCGCCGCCGCCGGCGTTCACCGGGGGGATCGAGTCGTTCTAAGTTCGTCGTCCAGCCGACGTGGAGGAGTGTGGGAGCGGCTTCAGTAACTCGATGCACTAATTGAGACCGGACGACGATGACGACGACGCTGGCCAGCCGTTGGTCACCCTAGATCGAGCAAAGGACACTCTTCTTCCTCTTCTTCTTCTCTCTGAGGTTCTGCCATTCCGCTGGAATGACACTGGAGACGACAAAACTCCCCCTGGACCTCCCTCAACCCTCTGGACCGGCAGGCGAGAGAGTGACAGAGGCAAACGCACACACAGCACGCACCCCACGTGTACGCATATACGCTGGACGGCCTGACCAATAACTACGTAGTTGCTCTCTGCTGCTGCTGCTGCTGTTGATTGTTGATTGTTGTTGTTGTTACTGTTATCATTCGTGTTGTAGTTGTGGGGGTGTCAGACGAACCGGTAAATACGGGCAAAGGTGCCGCGGGTTCAGCCTGCTGCCAACGAAACACTAGGGCAGTAGCTATCATTCGAAACGAGTCTTTCTAGGTACAGAATTCCGTGTGTGTCTGTGTTGTACTCGCATTCCTAGTCCTATTTCTGTTTTACCTTGCGGCTCCGGTGCTTCGTGTCAAACAAATGAATAGCTAGATCTCTAGCTAACGTAGTAGAAAGTATGGCGGCTGTTGTATGGTGAACAGGTCCACCATCGTTGGTCGATCTCGTCAGCTGCTATATTAGACATATATAGAGGTTGCAGCAAAGGTTGCTGCAAACAATTCAGTTATAGCTAACTGTAAAATTAACGGCCGCCGGGTGGAAGGCAGTGGCGCAAAGCATCCTCGAGACACTGCAAACATAAAAAATATTATATCTCGCGTGCAATAACAACGTGTTGCTTGCTAGGGTAAGTTTATATATATATATATATATATATTTATATAAGCAAGTTATAGTGGTACTCAAAATAGAATGCTTCTTATAAATTTATTGCGAGTTTATTGCACAAAACATTCCTACCTTAAGTCTACGTAGAGCCTGTTATTGACTCGACATTTAACTCAACTGCCAATTGTGCTGTCTGCTGGGGAATTGTTCGAATTTATGTGGGCGACATCCTCTGGATAACGCCTTGCGAATTTCTTGCTCCCTGTGCTACGCTACGACAACGAACAACAGCAAACAGTTTTTTAATAGTGAAACAGACAAGGTTGTCTGTCCGTAAGGCTGGGATCTCATTACCTAGGCACCAGTTGCTCATGTTTTATAATATCAGACCGCTGTGCCATGGCAACCCCATTTCGAAGTTGCGTTACCCATCTTAGCTACTAGTGCTTCGCAACAAAAACAACAAGAACGACAACAACAAAGAAAGGACAATAAAGAATGCAGCTGTTGTAGAAGAAGCAACAGTGTGCGTCAAACAAAATTCGATCAGTTATCGCAATCGGGTCTGTTTCACTTCCGTGCTCGTTCTACTTTCCTCTAGAAGGTCCTAATTGTTGTGTTTTTTTTCATTTATCCTTAGATCCACGGAAACAATAACTAATTCAAGGAGCACCGTTTATGAATTTAAAGCGTTGTGGCATGTGATTTTGCAAGTAAATACAAGTTTTAGACACCTGCCAATCTTCCGAAATCGATATCTGAGACTCATTTTACCATCGTTCTTTAGCGTGGCTTGACGCATGTTTTCCACCACAGTGCTGAATCTGGACACACATCCCTAGTGCATATATATATATATATATATATATATATATATATATATATATATATATATATATATATATATATATATATATATATATATACATATATATATATATATATATATTCACGTAATAGATATGTTTACCTTCACAATGCGATATAGTCAACAGACTGATTACGGTGACTATACTGCAATCGCTCGTGCCAGTCTAACACCGACTCTAGGCTTTTCGACACACTGCTAATTTGGTATACGCGTTTAGTTTTTATAGGTCTCCTGTGACGCCCGATCGTATAGCTAGTCTCGTTTAAGTACTTTGCGCAGTACCTTGCATGCTTAGTTGCGGCGGACGGTCATCGACAGAAATTAGGAACTTCTAATTGAGATGCGTCCTTTCGTAGAGGTTGTGGTGGTGCGTAACAAATTCAGGCTTTATTATAAGATTCTGTTGCGAAGCGAGTCAGATCTTTAGCTAATATATAGCAGTATATGAAACCAACAAAAGTCATTTATAGCATTTGCCAAGGCATTCATTACCACACAGTATTAACAAAAAAGAATAAGAATAAAACCTAAATAAAAGTAACGAGCAGAGTCGAAACGACGGTTTGCTTAATTCACGTTTACAGGTAAACTCGAGACGAAATTCAATGTAGACGACCTGTTTATTGCCCTGTCTAAATAGGCTAAGAACACAAAGCATGTTTAATTTAAGGCGGTTACCCATACGATAACGTAAACTAGCTGGTTGTGTATTTTCTTCTACTGTCTAAGATTGCTTTGTCATTGACATATGATGGTCCACCGGCCGTGAGGACTAGCACATTGTGGCAACGAAAAGCGACGTAGAATGACAACTAGGTATACACTGATAGCACGAGCGACAGAAAACTATATGTATATATATATATAGAAAATATTGCGATGATTTAATAATAATGTACAATGTGTTTGCGCACTCGGCAGTGCTCGCCTATATACATATATATATATATATATATATATATATATATATATATATATATATATATATATATTATATATATATATATATATATATACATTTTCGTGTAGCTTGAAGGATTAAATTGGTGCCGCAGGCGATTCTGTTTGGCTTCGCATTTGCGCTGTTTACTTGTTGAGGCGAGAAGGGCCACAGCTCCGTGTTATTTTTAGTCAAGTGGAAAAGCTACAAAAAATGGGCATGCGTGTCATTGCGTCGTCGATTAAGCAGACGGTTGACCGGCCCAAGTCGCGCAGCGACGGCCACACAGTTCCACATTCTTGACCTCGACGGGCCACACCCACCGCCGCCGGAGAGTCAACTTCTCTCAACAAACAGAGAAACGATGCGTGTGTCATTTGCCTATTACGTATTTAGCCGCTGGTGCCACATGGTGGCTGTACGTATGGAGTAACACGAGTGTAATTTCCGACGAGAGAAAAAGAGAGAGAGAGATGGAGAGAGACGGGTGATACGGGTACCATCTACAATATAGTATACTTGTACTCTAAATAAAAATCACAGAGTATTCTTGTTCGTTATAGAATGTATGTAGAGCGCATATTTATCCATTCGTTCGACAGAGAGACGTACTAAGGCATGTACAGCGGGTCTGTATGACGCCGTAGGCACGAGCGTCTAACCTTGTCGCCCTACCTCGTGTGCTGGCTTGCCGAAGTTTTGCCGAAACTTTGCCGAAAGCAATTGCGGCGACACTGCACACTGTATAGCGGCCAACTCTGCCAGTGAACTGAACCACAGAATCAATTTGACGAGCACGGGGTAAAGAAAGAACAAAGCTAGAATTGAACAAGTCTCCGAGCCGAAGAAGTAAAAACAGAAAACCAGCTTTCGGACGAAATTGAATTGGCGTCGTTTTGCCGCTGGGCACCGTCGACGAACGTGCCGCGTGTATTTCCAGCTAACTTCGGCCGTTCGCACACGGGAAACATCTTTTGCAGACTTCGATCGATGCCGCGACAAACACCTCCCCCCGCTGGCTTGACTCGCTTTTGAGTGAATACGCACTTTGCCAGAACCTCCAACATATGAGCAATGTACAGTGGCGACGTGTTCTAGCGGGCTAGTGCGCTGGTTATGGCTGTCTTTCTACCGGGGTGTCGCCGGTTCGATTCCCGATGTTGATCGAATATTTTTGGAGCAAGCCTCATTGGAAATATATGATAATAACCCGCCGAGAGTCAGCGGCCAGGCTGCCACAAGGACTGTTAATTGAAACTCTAGATATCCTAATACGTCCGGCCCTCGGTGCATTGAAGATAGGCCACACGATGATTTCAAGCTCGCAAGGGATGGATGATGGTGTAGAATTAAAAATTGCCTTCTTAAAATTGTAAGTCTCGAACCAATGTACAATGTAGCGCCGTACGTCCTTTCCCCAGAGCTAAAACAATAAAATCTACAGAGTTAGACCGCGAGGTTTCTGCTGCTACATCGATGTTGGTAAATAAACATCGTGTCTGTTGATGATGTCTTATTTTTGGATTAGGTTGGTCTTAAGTTTGATAGCACGTTGTTGTTACTTTATATATATTTGTATAAAGCAACAACAACGTGCAGTCAAACTTATGACAGAAATATTAACGCATCCTTTCTACTTTTCAAAAAGGCTGTTACCGCTTGAGCTGTTTAAGCTAAGCCTTGTAGTACGGTGCTGCAGGCCTACAAATGATTATAAAGAGAGCAGTCAACGTGGGTTTCTGCCTGACCGTGCACCTGTCTGAGTTTGGGCATACGACTATTCAATCTGTGACGGGTATCAGTTGTGTGGCATTGTCAGGCTAGCGACACGCCTCATCGAGGTTATCGAAGAAGCCACGCCGCTATCTTGCCCATGTCACAGCTCCCAACAACGACAAATAGTCTGTCGTGTTTCCGCGTCCTACCTTCGACAACAGTAGTTGTCCGTCGGTATTTACCTCAAATAAGGCCGACGTAACTTCTTCTCTCTGCCCGTGTCGAGATATGTGATCTTTTATTTTCTACCTGCTCGTTGGACCGCATATAAAATCACGCACAGCCGGGGTCAGCTGCATAGCCCGTCTTTTCTTCACGACTTCCACAGCATAAAATGGCGAAAGAGCATTTCGATTTAATCTCGGTCGTACTTGTCTTGAAAATTAACATTCAGTAACAAACACCACACTGGCTCTAATTTGGTTAAGCAAGGTATCTTCGCTGGTGATAATACCTGAGCCTTTACATGCGATTAGTAGTAATGACGGTACCAGCATCAATAAGGTTTATAGTGGTAATTGCTATTATTGTTGTTAAAAGTGGTGTCTCAACTATCAGGGTGTGTATATTTATATACATATTTATATATATATATATATATATATAGGTACTAAAAATGTTGTTTCATATGGAAACTTAATCAAATGTAATTAAACGACCAGTACCAAGTGGGACGATAACGAAACTGATTGATATATGCATCAAAAAGCAAAACTTGGGGAACACATGAGAAAGAGCTTCTTGGGCTAAAATTGTACTGAGATCGTATCGACTTCTGAAAGGCTAAATTGACAAACTTATCGTACGCGGAGCAACACCGCCATTAACTAATCAGGCCGGGGCCTGTTGTTCTCTGTTCGTAGCACTCTCAAGGCGCTCAAATGGCGCCAGCCCAGCCTAGGCAAATGATGGATGAGTCATATCGCTACGGTTGTCGCGGTCATTCCTGCCAAGAAACGCATTGCATCCAGCTGGCTCGATATAAAGCTAAGTTTCGCATTTCCATCAAATTTGTGATCGAGAGCAGGACCAGCGGAGAAGAGTTAAGGTTTCCTCTTCAATCGAACCTGAGTTGATAGAGAAAACTTATCGGCTTTTTTTTAGAAACAAATAAAAACCTAGGCCGGTCTTGCAGATTTACAAATATCGAGTTTAATCGTTGATTCCAATTTCAGGGTGCTGCATGCGAAATTGAAGCGTGCACAAGTGTCAGCTCCACGACAACGCATATACTTGTCTTTAATTGCTATGAAACTTGATAGCGGCCATGATTGTGACAAAAACGATGGTAAATCTAGAAGCAGCAGGAAGAACAACAATAAATATATGTAGTACTCTAAGCTTTGAGTACTGCCGACCGGGCGCTTGATATGTTGGACTGCTGTCGATTGATCCGATCTCTCCCGCATGCCTTCTGACATTTCGATCTGTGTTGTGGGTTGTCCTGCTACCTCACCGACCTCGAGCCTTGATTACCTCTCAGGAAAAACATCCCGGCTCTTCATTTGGGCTAATAATGAGCGTCGTCGCACACGAACAAATGGCCGCGTGCATAGAATATGCATGCAAAGCCGGAACCACCCAGTCGTACCTGATGACCGAGGCCACTTTAGTCACGATTTTCCCCATCTCTATGTTCGCCACCGAACATCAGTTCAGAGGCACTGGGGGTTTGCACGCAAGTTCGAAACTGACGGCGAACGCAGAGAGCTATACAAGTAATCATGATTCTACTGCTTATTACAAGCTCATATAGAAACAAACGCATACATCGTCATGTATTATGTAGAATGTTGACACAATCACAAGAGCGGGCAGACAAGCGGGCGACTAGCCTTTACTGTAAAGTAGCCTCAAAGGCTACATTGTCGAAGATGCGTTAATTATGGAAATCTTAAGCTTAGTAATGAACTAGTAAATTTAAATGCATTTGTCATTCGGAGGAGACACTTCCAGTTCATTTAAACCTACTAATTTATCGTTAAGCTTAAGAAACTGAGACGGTTTAATTAAAAGATGGGGTCCACGAAAATAAAGGAACACTAGTCGCAAGTTGCTACTGTGCTCTCAAGAAGTGGGGACAAAGTGGGCGACGAGGATGACGCCCGTAATGGCCACGGTCTCTGGAGTCATAACCACACAACTGAGCGTGAAAACGCTTTTAGAGAAGGCGATCAGTATGCACTAAAGCAACTGGAAGTAAGCGGATTTTCTTACGAACATATCGTTTTCTCGATTTATCTCCCTAATTAGTGGCGTGACTATTCCACATGTCAATAGAGCCGAATGTTAGACAAATTTGGGATCACCTATAGAGCCATGTTGTGTTCGAAAACCACCGAAACTATTTTGTTTCACCTCCATGTAAAGTGAATCAGACTCCCGTGCGTATCATATGTTGCTTTCAGTCCGTTATACGCTATTGCAGTGTCTCACGATGTCCAACATTCTGTTCTATATTTGTTGAACACTGTTAAACGCGGGTGCCCCCCACTCGTATGCTTTTTAATCAATACCGATTTCTGTGGTCTTCCGTCCTCGTGCGCCACTGTAACCTGCATTACAGTGTCTCCCCTATACTCAACACGATACGTGGACAGTTGTGTGTTGGCAATATCATACACTGGCCGCATACGTTATGTTGCTCCGTAATTTCGTTTGTCTTCGGACGTATTTGATTGCCGCTTGTGGTCTAAAACCCCTTGACGGTCTGGTATTTCTGTACAAATCTAACTGCATCTACTTGCTTTAACCACCTACACTACTTCTAGCCCTTCAAGGCATGCTTATCATTTTTCTACTTTAATATGTATTTCGGCAAGCATTTAGGACAATTCCAAGCTGTTTATACATTTTTTGCAGTTTCTTCTCTTGGATATGCAGTGATCTCTCACGGCCTTTGTTGTGCTCGAGACTGTAACCTCTGCACTTTTACTTTGGATGATGTTAGGTGCAGTTCCGATCTGTGTGATGAGTGTAGGGGAAGAGTTGGACGCAATCGCCAAATAGCAGTCCCGGAATCTTGAGATCTGCTTTTTCAGCAAGATTTTCCATTTAACTTAGGGTCTGCGTCATCCGTTTGCTAATGTTTATAGCCAAAAGCATAGATGATACGGGGCACCTACTGTCGTAGATTTTGCGTAGCTATCAATGCCTAAAAGGTCCGGCTACCCGGTTGTGTTGTGTTCATAGACGTGTTCTGATATGAGTTATTCATATCGGGTTAAAATTATGATAGTACAGAATATCTCAAGGTATCCAATGGCTCTATCAGATGCTGCAAAAGATTGAAAAAAAATCGCTGGAAGCTCAGTGGCGGCTTATGATAGGTGTTCCACTATTTTTGAAAACCCCATTTATTTGCTTTTAAAATTTTAACCGCTTGTTTTCTGGGGGGGGGGGTATATATTTTTTGTGTCCCAGGTATCGAAAGGCTTTTTTCATGTCCATATTCATATGTATGTAATTCAGCCGTGCATTCGTCTCCTTTTAAACTGGTTTACCTTCTTCTGATTGACCCTAGTCCAACTGCATGCTGTCCCTGCAGGCAATTGCTCCAATTTGTTGAGAGTTCTTGGGTACTGATATGGTTTGCGCTTGCCTGCGAGCCTCCCTTCTGCGTACTTTGGCTCGTTTGGGTTGAAGTAGTCCCCACAAGGGGTATTTCATTTTTCCGTGAATGTCTACTGCTTTGTCGGACACCCTATCAGTACTAGCGATAGCCACCCTTCAAATCGCTCTGTATCGGTTGGCCATCAGTACCTTGCATAGGACCGGTACTACTACCTGAACATTATGGCCCTGTAATATATTTCTATCATCTTTACCATACTATACGTTCTATTACGTCATACCTTTGCTCTACAGAACGTAGTCCAGGGTCGCGCATTTTGCTGCACACCTGCATACGCAAATGTGGACGTGCCAGTTGCAATTATAAGTATTTATTCATCATAATAAAGAGTAATGAATTATTAGTGTTTGTTCACAATTCAGTATGCATGGTTACGAACTATGACCTATAATTATATAGACACATTTGGTAGTAGCATAAGACGAGCAAACATATTGATCATAGTTGGAATGGCACCAATTACAGTTGTAGAATTCGCTCCAGGATTAGTTGCGACTTTATACAGCTCATTCAATAGATGTCTTGCGACGGCTTCCTCGCTATTGTTCAGAGAGACACACAGCCTAAGCAGATTAGTTTGCGTAAAAACCTTTATCGATACGTGCTCATTAGTTATGAAATAGTGCTAGCCAGAAAAGTTCTCAAAGGAGCTCTTCTAGAACGAACAATATTGCAATAGAATTACTTTTTTATTTTCTCCGACAGAGTTATTTCTTTTGAACCCAATATGGGTTACGCACTTGTCAACAGATTACGTTACGCACGTGCAGAATTTGAATTAATAACCTAAACATAGAGTTACACTGCTATGCTAGTCAAAAGTGTCTAATATACTCGTATTTATATATATGTATATATATTTCCAGGTGAACTCTCTGCCTCTTGTCGGGGGTGGCTGCAGCACTGACTTGTCGATATTACCTCATTACAATTTTAGCTTACCATTAAGGCTCCTCGATTTTTTGAGGAGATTATTTTCGCCTCAGACACAAATTATGCGATTCTTACCAACTGCCCAAAGATTCAAGGATCGCCTCTACTTACCAGTCTTAGGTGCCGAAATAGTAGCTCTTTCTCAGTACTGAAAAAGGCACAGCGTTCGTAGCAGTGCCTTACATTGTCAGCCTCTCCCGAATTGCACATACGAAATAAGGGGAACGGAGCTTTACCAATGCGGTCTGGGCATCGCCGAAAACAGGCTCTGTGGCTGTTGCACAGTGGGTAGATGGGCGAGTTGTGTCTAAGGCTGTACCATTTTTTGAGATCAGAGAGTATTCAGTTCGTCCAATATTCAGGGTAGCCCGGCTGGGTTGCTTCTCAATACTCATACGTCCCGGGGAATCAGTCGCGAATGCACTTGTAGGGCTGATGTGCGACTTGCCCCATGCGACTTGCCTGTACGAAGCTGAGCGCGATAGGCTTTGAATATTGTGGAGGAGGCGGCCCATTTTAGCCCTGATAGGCGTAGGCTTCCATAGAGATGCAGCGTATAGAAGGATTTATTGTACTACTCATGCTCAAAAGCGGCGCTAAACCTCGCTTGTTTCTCTAGTCTGCAGGGTAATTATTTTCGCAGCTCTGCTGAAGCTTTAGCGGCTTTTTTGCTGCAAAGCGCACATAAGGTGTTCACGTGAGAGCCTTATCTAGGATAACGTGTAAATGTTCAACTACGGGCTTGGTTGTTACTAGGTGCCGTTCCAGAGGTAAGTTTAGATTTTGTGGAAAGTGCTTCGGATCGTTTAAACAACTTCTCCGGTCCTTCTAAAGCCTATTTAAGGCATGGCGGATGGAGATATTGTCGGATATCTGCTAGAACTTCGTTAGCTGTTCTCTCAAGTAAATCTTCGTCACGGGCGGTAACAATCAGTGCCAAATCGTCCGCGAAGGCAACGGAATAAGCTCATTTCGATTGATCGGACTATTTTTACTGATAGTAATGTCCGTGCGTAGATTATTTCGTTACGCGTGATATTGTGCCCTCTACCTCTTTTCGGCGATTTAGCAGTGTGGGATTTAGGGTGAGAGTCGCTCGATCGCTTTTGCCGGACCTTCGTTATAACAATAAAGCTATTGCTGAAGCTTTGTCACCTAGAATACTTACCTTACTGAGCCTAATGGCAGTATAGGTGGGCACAGGCAATTTCCTTTGCATGAGGTCTAGGTATATTTTTTTGGTTAGCTCTTCATTGAGAAGAAGGCCTTGCATCCTTGCAGCTTTGGATCCCTCTGGTAATGGAAGAGGAGAGAGCTTGGGGAGTGGATCGCTATTTGTCTCGACAGACTGTCCCTTTGGTCTAGTGGGGTGAAGCCAACTTCGAGCGCTTCGCGGCAAATATCGCGTATATTTAGGCTCGTAATTCGTACTGCTTTAGATAAAAGTGTGTGCGTAGTCCGGTGTTTGCTAACTAGTTTCTCTACGTCAGCCGCGGCTGACAGTGAAAGCTGCAGAAAAGGTCCCTCTCGTCTACACAGTTAGGTCGAGGAAGCTCCTCTCGCTCGGGACTAGTAGACACGCGAGGTTTCTTCTCTGCCTTAAAGGAGTAACTAGCTTTCCTTTTAAGGGAGACAGATCGTCACCAAACCCTTGAGTGGCAGAAGGGCCGGTTGGGCTGCCGCTAGAGACGGCCATCCTTGATAGTGGCGTGGCAACAGGGCTGAGGAGTTGGGGCGGGGGCGGGATCATTTATTGGATGCAGGATTTGATCAGAGTCGACGCTTAAATGTGTTTGTCCTTTAGTCAGCTAATGTGCGAGCATTACACGCATTGGCTACTCCGTCGAATAGAGGCCGTTTCGCAACGTCGTCGCGCGTGGTGACCTTCACCTAGCTGCACGCAGTGGTGTTTCGAATTGTTGTTGTACGAGGTTTTGTTTTGAATTGTTGTTCTACGTGGCGGCGTAGTTGCACGTAGCGGCGGCGTCTGGATTATTGCACGTAGGAGCTTTCTGCCAGCTACACTAGGTATTCGGAAGTACGAAATTAGATTTTTAGCATCATCATCACATTGATTTTACTCAAATTGAAAATGCATATAACAATGACATGTATGCAGTTGTCAGCTGTTCTATCACCATTTATCACTAAGCACTACCAAAAAAATATATATATATATCCATAGTCTCAGGCAGTCAAGATGTACAAAGTGCTGCTAGCCATTCTTTCTAAACAGATTCCGCTCGGAACTCTAGATTTGTATAAAATGCATATCTATACCCTCACGCAATTAAAATGTACCAAACGCTACTAGCCATATTAGCAATTAGAAATTTACAGCGGCTACCTATGATGCCGGTATCTCGCCCAATAAGGCTTACGATCAGTGGCAGTATACGTGATATAGTCATTATGCACAGGAGCATTGCATTGTGTTAAAGTAATTTTTCCAGAATTGGTGCCTGGTACGCCAGCCTGAACGGCTTTACATCACCAACTTTAATGGTGTGTAACTTTAATGGTGGGGTAACTATGATGAAGAAATCATCATAAAATGCATAAACAACGAGATTGAAGAAATCGGCACTGACTCAGATAAACAGTAGCCAGAAAATGTCAAACGTGGCAAAGGCCGAACGGATTGAACAATTCCTATGATGTAACACATCTTTCGCTATGTGTATTCTTGGCAACAACGTCTTTGCTTGGCATTTACGACGTAGTGACGACTTTGCTTGGCATTAACGACGTAGAGAAGTGCAAATTTACAGATGTGGGTAGATTCTACTAAGTTGATTATCACAGTTGTACATTGTTTGAAATATAGACTTTAAAATATAGCTTCCACGTTAATGACAAACATAGGCAAATGTCTTGACGAGAGCGTAAATGTTTATACATGAGGACCTAAGGAAGTGTTTGCATTTTCCTGCACTAGAGGGGACTCTTTCTCTCCACAAGATCCTTCACGACCACTTCACACGCGCTAAAAAAAATTTCAATGGGACCTTTGTTACAGACAGGAAAGGCGCGGCTCCTTTTGATTCGAGAATTACTTATTAAACTCGACGAGGCCTTCTTTGTTTTAGACTTATAACAGGTGGCGGGACTGTATGATTATGTATAATGATTTGTATAATAAATAATTATTCTACTTTTGAAATCTAAATACTAATTCAACTTTTATTAAAAGAAAAAAAATTATATATATATATATATATATATATATATATAAAGTCTTTCATTGAAATTGCAAAGACGTTAGGGTACTGCGTATTTATGTTAACCGAACATATTGGTTTAGAAGTCTGGAGGTTATTTTTCATTCTCATATAACTGAATAGCTTGGTGTTAGGCTATTGACGTTTTAGTACGCTAGTATGAATAGCAATATGTACAAGATGATGCAAAAATGCACCAATCTGCTTAAGCTGCCTCGATAAGAGACTTTACTGCCAACACGTCGCGTGAATCGCAAATACGTTCAAATAACACAAATTTTAAGCCTTTATATTACTGCTAGATTGCAGAAAGTGTAACATAAAATACAACCATTCATCTTCAACCGTCGTGATATCAGATTCAATGCTTAAAATAATGGCAATCTAAAAGCATTTTCCATAAGGTAGTGCTTCTGAATTTAAAACAGCTATTGTACCTAGCCAGTATACGAAGCCGTGCTCTGCGGTCCCTATTACTCGAAAAGGACGAAACAGGTATCCCCAGTTGGATATGCCTTTACTTCCTAAGCTGTCGTAGAAGGCACGAGATCAGAGGGCAGTCATTATTCCCTCAGGGCCGTTGTCTCTCGTTAAAACTTGTTTCTACAGTAGTCGGCATCGGGTCTGTGCCTCATTATCAGAGATGTTACAGTTCCCCTGACGCTCCCGGATGTCATCAGCCTCTTCCTCATTTCGCAAACCTTTGCTGTGACTTTGACTTTCGTTCATCTGACCTCCAAATGCCTCCAGGTGTAGGAAACTCCCGAACATTGCATCGACGAAGTAGGATGACCTTGCCATCAATAGCTTCAAGCCAAAACTTAACAAGGGTTCTCTCATTCCCTTTACGAAGTTTTTTTGTTATTATTCACATACTCTCTAGCTACTATTTTGGGTTTGATCATACCAAAAGCTTCCCTTTTGCTTAAGTGGTATCTTGATTCCAAATGAGCAGTTATAGTCAATGCAGAAAACGATTCATGCAGGATCTCTTTATCTCCCTTGTTAAAATAAACTCATCCGACTTGATTTGCCATATATATATATATATATATATATATATATATATATATATTATATATATATATATATATATATATATAATCTTTTACGCATTTATGTTGCGTTTATATGTCTTAAGTTCCTTTTAGTGTTATTTTCGGTGCATATTCAGATAACCATAGTTTCAGTGTTGATGTTTTTACTACAACACCGATATGCAAAAAATGTGTCGTAGTAATAGGGGAACAACAGCGGTAAAAGACATGAGTACAGTACCAAAACATTCCCTTATGAGAACTAATGCCGTATCTGCAAACAGCTTGACATGGGATGCTTCATGCACAGACCATTCGGCACCTTATATCAAGTTTAGCGCTTGCTGAAAATTACGAGCATCTACTGTGCACACACTGTTAAAACCAACACACGAAAGAAAACTATTGTAATAATGTTTACAGCAGATCACATTACCCGCTCGCCGGCAAAGTTCTTCGCTAAAGCAAAACCCCTTTTCTTTAGAAGAAAGAAAACCTACCTAATTGTACCCGGCGTTCCAGCTGTAGATTACAAGGCAGCGGCGTTGTTTGAAACGCGTCAAATAAGGCGGAATTCTAGCAAGCAAAATACGCTATAGTGAGAATTATATCATTACGTGTTTTAACATCTTTCTATCTTGCAGGCGGGTTTGTTTTAGGTTCCGATAATACATCCAGTTCTTACGAGACACTAAACCGCGTCCTCTGAAGCTTCTGATTCAAGACGTCTAAATATAAACGACTTCTTCCTTATTTCCTTAAGTCGGTCAAACGGTTATGTGGTTTTGAACTTCCTGTGATCATAATGCAAGGTATAAACAGCTGCTAAAGCTGCTACAAATTTCCGTTAGAGTACAATACATAGCAACAAACACCGATAGCACCGATGTAAAATATAACCTGCCTTGCCCTTTGTGATAGTGATTTAGCACATTAATAAACTTTGCAAAGCATTTTAAACATATATATATATATATATATATATATATATATATATATATATTCTTGCAGAGGCATTCCGAAATATCTGTGTAGGTTTAACCAACACAGGCCCCAATTTTCCCTTGACTCACACTATTCGAAACGCGCAAATCATATCGTTCGCAAACAGAAGCACATGTATGTATTGGAGAAAAGAAATGTGAAACGGGGAGACAATATAGAAAGTATGATAAGGTACGACAAAAAGCTGCTGATGATGATAGCTGTGGTGTGAGTTGATAAGAGTTGACACAAAGCGGAGGACGACACATTAGCACGTTAGCTGATGGCGTTGGTTCGTGCACAGAAACCGGACTCGACCAACAACTGGCCATCGCAATTGGCAAACTGTAAGTTGAAAAGAACTGGACAAACAATACGAGCGAAGGGACTCGTCATTACATGAGAACATCCGATGACTAGGAGTTGACTCGAACACTAGTACTACTACTACTACTACAACAAAGGCTGTTACTGCACAAGCTGGCTGTATCAGAGTTGCCTGTTGTATGTGCCTACCGTCGATCCTAGGCTCCCAACGGGTGCGCGCTGCGCCGATGGCCCAGAGAAAGCACCGCTCGCCATCCTCTCGCCCGTTCGCTAATTTGAGCAGGGAGCAGCTATCTATATTTGCTTCCTGAGTCCAATGGACAGAGACCGGTGGCGACCTCCGATAAGGCGCGGCCAAGCCTGTCATCATCGGCGTTGTCGTCGTCGTCTTTGACAACTGTAGCTTGCCTAAAGCTAGCTAGGGCAGTCAATAATAGCAGTAATGCCTTAACGGACCAATAACATACCGAACGAATGCTGCTCTACAGATATGACCTAGGTTTTTGCTAGTCCGGCTTGTAGCAACGACACATCGTCTGCCAGCCACATACGTTGCCTCAAGCAAGACGTCTTTCTTTTTTTCATCGGGTTGGCACGAGGCGCCAATATAGAACAGCGATGGACACTTGGGACCTGGTTGGGTTTCTGGTAGGCGGTTGCCTTCGGTTAGCGGGGATGTATATATGGGGGTAAGGTTGATGGTAGCGGTGTCATTGGCAATGAATGGAATGCAGCATCTGCTATCTCATTTGAGCTGGCACTCATGACAGTAGGAGCAGCTACGGCGGGGCCGATGTACTTCGCGAGGTGCCAAGATGGCCCGCTGAGATGAGTCGTCGTCCGCTGAAAGTCTCTAGCGGAAGCCCCAAAGCGCCTCGGGGGGAGGGGGTGTCAGAGAACTGAGAGAGAGAAATGAGGATAGAGAGAAGAACAACGACGCTCACAGTTCGGAATTGGTTTGCCAACTTGTCGGGCAAACGGGACAGGGGGGGCGTAGGCGCCGAAAACGAATGCCCTTTCTTCCCCTTTCTTCTAATGCTGCTGATGCAAAGGGAAGCAGAGGAAAACGAAAAAGAAGTCGGCGCGCGAGGGGCAAAGACAGACAGGACATGATTGGAAATCCGAAGCAGCCCACTGGGAGCACCGGCTGGCGGCAGAACCGAGGCAAAGCGACGCATTTGCGACCGAAACAGAGGGCGAAGAAGTCAAGGCAACGACATCGTTTCACCGTGTTTCACTACGGCGGATGGAAGGAGGGGGGGGAGGTAGTCAGGGAGAAAGGGAGATGGGGTATGGGATGTAGAAGCGACCGACGGAAACGGAGGCCATAGGGTTGGGCATGAAGAAACCCGCCAGGAATGGTATGGACACAGTTTGCAGCCAGCACGGCGCTGGCGCCGCTACTACCTACGCATACATATACAACGAGATCCCATAGCATCATTTGCATGCTAATAACAGACATCGACCGTGCTGGGGTTGCGTGACTGAGAGCCAGACGCAACTACCGTGCTCTTCTAGTTCGGCATCTCGTTATCATCAGACCCTCCGGAGAGTTCTCTGTCGTTTCGTGTGGCAAGGGAATTTTTTCGATATTCGGCATGCGGAACAACGCTGTCACCGCCACCACGCTGTCATTTCAGGTTCCGTCGTTTGTTCTCATTTCTTGCCTATTCCTCTTCTCGGGTACTGCCAGACGAAAACGTCGTATCCCTTTCTCCGTTTCTCTAAAAAGCGCCGTCTCAATGTAAGTAGTTCAAGGCAAGGTAGTTCAATCTCTGGACTATGGCGCCTCTCCCACGATGTTTCGTGGCTTACGTACGGCACAGCTATCTCTCTACGAAATTCCCGATGGGACAAGTTTGCCCGATCGCCGCGAGTTTTGCTTGGTGAACGATACACTTAGAGCACCGGTACCGACCGATCTACCGACCTCATCAACGAACAAATTGCTTCGGTCGATACGTGGATCTATAAAAAGCGCTTCTGTCGCTACCGATAGCAGTTAGCCGTGTCTTGTAACCCTGATAGCCCTTGAACAAGACGTATGATCTTAAACAGCCCGCAAACGCGTCGTTCCATCTTAGTTCCAGCGACCCACGAACTGTGGCGGCTGTCGGTGATATCACGCGGGTAGACGGTGTTAGGAGAAAAAGCCGACAGCCAAGGGTTATATACATCTATTCGTTTGTTCTTGAAGCGACGAATTATGTTTCTTCCGCTAGGGCCTTCTGTCCTTCCAGCATAAGGTCATAGCAAACTACAGAACGCTCGCTGTGCTATATACATATATATATACCTATAGTCATATAGATATTTATTTAGGCTCTTATTAAGCACTTGTCCTGTTCGTTACACATTAGCTAGATGTGTATGAGCAAACGAGTATATTTACTCATCGCAGCATCATCGCCACTCGCAGAAACAGCAGCGGCGGATGGTAAACGCCAGACAACGCGGTGAAGCTAAACTTTAGGGAAAAGCTAGTTAACGCCTTAAAAATGCGTGAGAAAAGCAAACATGACAAAGCGCTATTATGCTGGTATGATCAACGGCGCAACTACCGCGTAACAGGCAACAGAAGCAGGCCGACATATGAACAGACATATATATTTATATATATATATTAATTGTTAAAGCTAATATAAAGCTTAATATATTTATATATATATATATATATATATATATATATATATATATATATATATATATATACATATATATATATATATATATATATATATATATATATATTACTTGCTGAAGCTGATCGAAAAGGGAAACACAAAGAGAGATTCTAGTACGCCATACTCTAACACATGATCAGACACCTGTGGGGTCTGGCAAGTCTAGTTTTACCGCCGATATATATATATATATATATATATATAGGTGTCTGATCATGTGTTAGAGTATGGCGTACTAGAATCTCTCTTTGTGTTTCCCTTTCCGATCAGCTTCAGCAATTAATCGGCGTCGTCGTCAATTATGCGTACGCACGAACTATGAACTACATGAAGCAGACCGTCAAGAGCGAGCCCCGGCGGCCAAGTAGCGCCCAGGTGTGTATATGTCTGTGTGTGTGTGTGTGTTGCTGTGGGCTATCCATGTCTGCTGCAGGTCTTTCTGAGCCTCTCTAAGTGGGTGTATGCGCATGATTGGCTCGTTATACCCATTACTAGGTGCATACTGGGCCGTGCTGCTACTACTACGAGCTACAACCACAAGCTCAGCCTCCACTGTTACTTGTACAACTGGTTGCCCGCCCGGATGAGCCCGATTGTCATTGTGGCGTGTTCCTGTCAGGTGACCACAGCACGAGTGGATGGGTACTTTGCGCGACTCGTGTACAAAGGTGATAGCGGAGAGGCCACTTGTAGTAGCAGCAGCAGCAGCAACAACAACAACAACAACAACAGCAACAGCAACAACAACAGCAACAAAGGCGACGACAACCAAAACGACGACGACGACGACAACAACAACAACAACAACAACAAAATCAACCACGACGATGGCCACAACGACGGCATCAGCAGCATCAGCAGCAGCAGCAGCATTAGTCACACTCAATTACCACTCAACCGGACGTCATTAACGGCTTCCTCGCTGCCGCTCTCTTTCGTTCGCTTACAGCGGAGACCACCGTCGACAACGGCCGCCTCGGATCAATTGCCAGATAACCGGCCCCACTTGAGAGGGGCGTGCGCGCGTAATCTCGCGCTGTACATCGGAATAGCATAACAGTGGAGCCACCTAACACAACTCTGCTTTTCCCCTCCTTTGTCATGGCGTTTCATGCTTTTCCCCTCCTTTGTCATGGCGTTTCATAGTTGATTCGGTATCCATCTCAGCTATCTCTCCTTCTTCGTAAGCTCTTACATTGTATTCGTTTCTATCCCTTACGCCATCTACTTGGCTATCATATGCGTTTTATAACGGACGCTCGTTCGTCGCCAGCTGTGCATCGAATGCCGGATGATTCGCAATGCGCGAGGTGGCTTCACTGCGCCTCACTGGTGGATTTTATTACCTGAACCTACGAATGGGCGACTTCAAAACTTCTGTTTTTGGGCATACCCCTTAATAGTAAAGAATGTATTTAGGTAGTCTATATGAACTGTTATTACTAAGTCGCAGCGACGATTTTGAATTATTTACTTTGTTGCAGATTATTTGATAGTAATTTATAAGCGTTGATTGCACATTATAATGGTGAAACCGATAACGTTAAGATGGTGTCATTGAATCAGATACAATGCCTGTCCATTTTGAATCCTTCAATTTTTGTTTTAGATTTTCCGTAAGTATATTGCCCGTGTACGTATTTTTTATATCATAGCTAATTTACCTTGTTTTATTGGAAACTATGCAAGCCAATTTAAAAGTGGCCGGTCTGGGTCTCGAACCCAGTCCTCTCGAATGCTAGTCAAAGGCTTTGCCACTAAGCCATCTTGCTCGGTTTTTAGATTTTTTTAGAATTTAGAATACAATTATATTAAGTCTAAGTTGAAGCATTACTAATGACGTCTTATTATGTCGCACATTAACCCTTTGAGGTAGCTGCTTCAAAGCAGTGTAGACTCTTTTTACTAACCGACAATATGGTTATATATTGTAAAGAAAATATTTGCGTAATCATATTCTCGTTTTGGAAAGTCCTATAAATAAGCATTACTTTTTGGGTCCCCTTAGATCGACAAATAGCTATTGCTAAGCTATTGTTACTGGTAGCCTAATGTACATCAATGGTGGTTTTTATGTCATGAGAATCGCGATCTAAAACGACTTCATATGCTACACATGAGACGTTTTACGAAGTATACTAAAGCCGCATCGGCAAAGTTGAAAGTTGTTGCTTTTAACAGCCAACGAGTAATTAGTAATGGAAATGACTGGGTTTAGGTCACCCATTCACGACAAACATCATCGCAACGTTGTAGCGTATTATTTTATGGTTACTTCTCGTGTTGCTTAAACAGGATTCTTCTTCGCGTATTTGCGCCGTACACGATCGCAGCTTATCAAACAATTTAGGTGGCGGCGTGGTCAACGGGGACTAGTGCGCTAGCCATAGTTCTTATCTACTACGGTTTTGCCGGTTCGATCCCTGTTGCGGTGCTCATTGAGAAAAGATAATGCTGCCACAAGGACTGTTGGCGAAACCCTAGATATTTCAACATGTCCGGCCCTCAGTGCCTTGAAGATGTGCCTCAGGATAAATTCCAGTCGCGTAGGGAATGGAGGATGGTCAAGAATTAAAAACAACCCCTTGAAAATGTTTTTAATTGTGGCTCATCTAACCAAAGCGACTGTGTTGTTTGCTGTTACATATGTCGCAGAGGATCGCTTGACGGCTCGACGTGCATCGAGTTACGTGGGCAACAAAACAATACTGCAGATCTCTCCCTTAGCTTACTTGATTTGTCGCCCGAGTAGCTACTACGGTGTGAAGCACTTTTCATTTGTACACGTATCGCAGAGCTTACTTTTCGCTACTAGTGCAAATAAAGAAACCCGAACTAGCAGCAGTACAAGCAAACGAAAACCTGTTACGTTATTAGCTGCAAGTTTAGCGAGATAGTTGATTCTGACGGCTACGTCTTTCTTCAATGTATTCAAGGCTTGCCGGTATAAAAATCTGTATTTTTATGTAACTCAGGATGGTTACAGAAACGTCTGCTAAAAATGTGCAATTGCTATTTATGCGGGGATGCATCAGTCATGGCATTGTATAGCGTTAACAAACAATTGATTTAGGTACTAGACTTGATACGAACGATGCCCTCGTTTTAACGCGAGTTTGGAACTTAATATGATCGGAAAACGTTTCGATCGTTGTCACAATAGAAGATAAGGCAAGCCCCTTGCCAAAGCAGCAGCGTAGGCAGCGGTGGCAGATCGCCGTGCTGGGTAGCCCTGGCGAGTATCAGAAACACTACGCACGTTTCCTGCAAGGTCGTGACGTTTCCCGTTGGGAACTCGAAACGTTTTCGTTTGTGGGTTTCGTCCGCACTTGTGATAGGTGGACACTGCTACTGGCGACGGTGGCAGGAGCAGCGACGACGACGACAACAACAACGGCGGTGGCGAAGCTCCCACCTAAGTCTGTGACCTGTGTGGTATCAGGCTGTGAAGCAGCAAGGCCCGCCCTGACACGTGGGACTAGTTCCCCGGGGCTAATCGAGTTTGCTACCATCCCTGGAGCGGCGCCGCTGCGTCCCTGTCCGCAATTAGCGAAGAAGAACGACCAGCCCAAGCCGATCTTTGCAGCTAGCAGTGCGAGCCACATGCGTTTCGTGGGTCGTTCATCTCCTCGTTTTCCTGCTGGTGCTCCTCCTTCGAGGTGCCGACAGCACGATCATCAGGAGTGCAATTCATCACGTGGATTCACCCCGGTAGCAGTAGCAGCAGCAGCAGCAGAGTCAGCCACTGTGGCCCCTGCTACGCCTTGCAATAGAACTATCTATGCCTATCCCTTTACTTTCTTCGCGGTCCGGCAATAGCCGTGTCTCGTTTCCAGGCATCTAAGCAGTATACTCTCGACACTGCTGCTGCTGCAGTATCGAGAGTATACTGCTTGCTGCTCGATACTGCTACTGCTGCTATGACTGCCGGCAGTCCGGCGACCAGAGAAGTAATCGTCGAGAAAGCGAGTAAACTCCGTACACTGTAGGCGCTTCCACATAAGTTCCTATCAGGAGGAGGAGGAGGAGGTGCGATGGGTCTATAGGTCGTCGGGCCGGGCGGAATAGACCAGGGAGCCCAAATTCAGCCGGCTGTTGTCCAGCCGAAGGTCACACGGAATTCCTCCATCGAGGCATGTAGTGCAGCCGGCGCTCGGCATCTGCCGCGTCGCTTGATTGTGTCGTCCCAGCCAGTCTCTGTCCAACCTAGCGGGATGTTAGCTGTCCAGGCCGCTTAGAGGTGCTCCAAGAGGTGGTGTCACGCGAAACTAACAACGCCGAAAGAAAAGTAGCAGACGGACCTAGCCTAAGAGGCGGAAGCAGACAGACATGTAGATAAATACCCTCGTTCTCTACTAGTTCCTCTTCTTTTTTTTTTGGCGGCCTGATACGACGTCTTCGTGGCTCAGGCTTTGACCTAATTAGTTGTAACAAGAACGGAGCCATCAAACTAGGTGACTAGGCGGATCTTCATCAATATGCATGTCACTTCAGGGCAGCCTACGGATAGCGCAGTCAGATCGCCGGAATCAGGCTACACGACGTGCTTCACAGTTAAGTCGGCAAAAACATTATATATATATATATATATATATATATATATATATATATATATATATATATATATATATATATATATATATATATATATATATATATATATATATATATAGGAAAGAAAGCGGCATTTTAGGCGCCATGGAGTAAAGTAATTATTTAGAAGATTTGCAATAATACGTTCAGACCTCACAGCTGTAACATTGAATATACTTGTTTTTGTCATATATATATATATATATATATATATATGTACGATTAAAATAAAACCATATAAGAACAAACGCACGTGTGGTTGATAATATTCAGTAGGATTATTTACAAATGATCTTCGTTAATTGGTTTTACTTGATGTGGGCTAGATTTTGCAAGGATAACTACTACTACTACTAAATCATATAATATACTTTTGGATTAGACGAGTGGGAGACTTGAAGGCGGGTAAACTAGTCGTCAATTCAGGTGTAACACGTTCTTAGCATAGAACCCATTAGCTCTCCTGAGATGTATTTATCTTCCCACCATGTTTTGCGGTTGGCGCCTAATCCTGTTATTGTCGCCTGGCCTCTGTCCCCTTTCTCTTTCTAATTATTTTTTTTACCTCTCCTTGCACCCATCGATATTTTGTCTTTCTCTTTTCCACTCATCTTAATTTTATTGGAGGGTTACAATCTAAGCCACATTTTTCTACTCTAAGCATGGTCGGCAAAACTTGTACGGCCGTATTTTAAGCCGTTTAGCTTATAGTCTTTATCCAGCATAGTTTCAGTCCTTCATCGCAGAGAATAAAGAGGTGATTCAAGCAGCTTCATTCACACCCGGTGAAGCAAACTTTAGCTATTTTTTTTTAAAGATGTTGTGGATCCAGTAGCTGTTCGTTGAACACTGAAAAATAATGTTAACCATTGATACGCTTCAACAGATCGTCTTAGCTTTCAGAATTTTATGATTGCATTATCAGGCGTATATCTGTGTAGACTCTCCACGTAATTCAATATCAGGGTTTATCACTATGTGGCCGTGCATAAGCTAGGCACTAGGCAACGCGTGCCCGTTTTTGCTAGCTCGCTAACAAAATAGGGTAACAACATTTGCTTTGCTTCTTTTGTAGTATTACCACTTTTCGAAAAATTGCTCTCGGGTAGTATGGAAGGACACTGTCGCAGCCACCCGACAGGTCGCGTTGCTGCGTGAGTCTAGAGTTAGTTCTGCTGCCTCTCCGACAGCAGAACTAACTCTAGACTTCTCTCGTTGTCAACCGTAATGAGAACGATATTTCGGAAGCACCTCCACTAGCTTCTTGTTCAACGACGACAAGAGCTCTTGGTAGAGGGACACGGAAAGAGAGAGAGAGTGAGAATTAAGATGAGAAGCGCCAAGCCGATTCCCGGCCGGCTATTTTGCTTCAGGGCATTATGACCTTTTCGAATCACGACAGAGTCCCATCTGAGCTTCCGTTCTTCCGCGAAGAAGCTCCGTGACGTCTCAGCGCAATGCGCTTTTGCTATCGAGCGACTATTGAAATTAACGAGAGCCACGATTTGACTAGGATACCATAGGCTGTAAAAATAGACACGTGTAAATATGTTCGATGATATTATTGATGATATGTGTTAGAGTAGTTTGTGATCTCAGTCACTCGTTCCTGCATCCTCGGAGCTACCCTCGGAGCAGGCTGTGGATCACAAGATGCTATATGCAATGTTAGTATCGGCCTAGATATGTCGTCGGGTACAAAGTACCTTCAGTACGCAGTTGATCTCAAATTGTACTGCAAAATTAAAAACGAAGGTGTTCTCGTAAAACTTCCACAAGCTGTGAATGGTGTTGGGCGCTGGTTTGCGGATCATTAAATACTATTATCGACGCATAACCACGCTATTTCAAAGCATAGACATTTATATTATAACTCTGTAAGTGACGGTATCACCCTACCTACATTAATTTCAACTCGCAACTTTGGTGTTTAAGTGCTGCGCTCGACTTCTGCCATGTTGTTACAAAATTCATTTACTCTTCCGTAGTTCTAACTAACCCAATGGTTTAGTGTTTCATTGTAAAAAATTAGTTGTGTATATTTCTCTATTTAAATCCGACTGTAGATTCGAAACAATTGTACTGCTCTTTAGTCTGGGAACCATATCTAAAGAAACATATAAACTTGCTTGAAAGCGTACAGTCGCATTTTGTAAAAAGGCTCCGTCGGAGATGCTCCTTATGTCGCGAAGACATTGATCTGCCAGAAATCGCATTACTACATTTAACTCAGAACGTGCGATTGCTATTTCAGTTGTAACGAGTGAATCTAGCGTACAACTTACTTGACGTTAGACTGAACCTTTTCGAGAGTTAGGTCTCCGTCTACCCAGAGAAGCACGCACTGAACACGTAAACAATGTGTTGGCCGCGAGTCTGATATGGTAGATACACTTGAAAGGTTTTCAACCTTTCTTCTCCAACACGTTTAATTGACATCGTGCGCAGTTTTTTGTACAAAACAACTTATTTTTGCAAGTAAAGGCGCACTTGTTTAATTTTATAATAAAAATCCGCGCAACAGGTTATTCTCCTAGCAGAATCTATTTAAAATTCCGTTACAAGCGTTATACCGTTAGTATCCCTCTATCAGCTTTTATGGAAAGATACTTTCATTTCAGGCTCGTTACAGGTAAGCCTAAACTGTGTCTTACGTAACACACCTGAGATCTAGCCTGTAGCAAATGTGTCTAGGTGATAGGAAAGGTCGTCTCTATTGCATTTGCCAGTACCGGCCCGTCGACAGTTCCAAGTCTTGCAGCGTGATTTCACCGACGCGGTCTTCATTGCTTCGTCTAGCCGCAGTTGCTTAACTTCAACAACTTGTCCGCTCCTGTTTCTGGGTCGCTAGTGTGAGCGAGCGGTTTGAAAATAGCAGGCTTATTTTTCATTTTCTTTTCCGATCTTGCTCCTGCCGTATTCCTGCCCTGTCCGACATGAAGACGTCCTCATCGTGGTGGGCGTCTGCCCCGCCCGCAAACGGCAGGTATCATTCATTCATTGCTTGCGAACGAACGAGCGAAACGAGCCTCGTAGGCAGGGAACGCACGAAGGCTGCGTCGAGAAAATACTTTTACCCGAGTGGCCGTTCCCCGGCACTGGCGTGACCTCTAGGCGTTAGCTTCGCCGGAGAAGAGACACAGTCATCGCAGCGACGGCTGGGGCCACTGCCACTGGGCGGCACGTTACAGGGCAACGATATAGATGGAGCTGCGCCGGAGGCATCGTAAGCGCGGTTGTGGCCGGCTGGCCCGCGGGCCCGCGGACGACCCTTTCTGCGGCAGGGGAAGGGCCGCCACTGGAGACAGAAGCAGCGTGTGAGAAAATAGGGCGCTCCCGCTTAGAGAACGAACGCGAGTGGGGCTGTGTGCAAGAGAAAAAGAGGGAGAAAGAGAGAGAAAAGATCATTTCTACTCCAAGACGAACTATTCTTTACTCGGATAGTCGGTCCCAGCCGGTTGCCGGTCTCTGCTTCGGCCCCGTTCACCCGCCCTGGATCCTTCGGTTCTACGACCGGGCTGCCTGTTAGCCAGCCAGCCGACTTTTTTGCCCAAACACGGCCTGTGCCGCTGTGAGTTTTTACTCTCATTTTGCTCTGAACGCATTCGACGCGCACGTTTCTGTGTGCTAGCTTGGCCCAATTCGTCTCCGTCGCCATATTTTTCTTTGTCCTTGTTTCCGTCGTCCCTTCTCCGTTCGCTTCTATCCATCTACGTTGATCGCCAGCTGCCTGCGGCATTTCCCACGCTTTTTGCTGAGATACTACCAAAAAAAACGCTGTTTGGTTACATTTTGCTTTTGACAGAGCCACGCGTCGCATGTATCGAGAACGTCATGACGGTCGAGACGGGGGGGGGGGGGGGGGGTAGAGACTTGCGGAGACTGTCAGCATCTCTGCGTACACTTAAACAGCGACTATCAAGACTTATCAGCTACGGGGGAACGACAGATGACGCAGCTGAGTAGTAGTATACCGATACAAATGCACAACTCCAATGGAAAACAAGATGTCGTTTGTCCTTGATCCTACTGTGATAGATCTCTTTCAGTTATACAATTGCATCGTCAAGGGACCACCTGTGCCCTTCAGACACCGTACAGCGGGTGCAGTATCACGCTATATACCTTGTATCACTTCTGGGCTCTTTTTATTCGTTGGACTCCATAACGTAACGCCGGCGCCATGCTTGCAGCTCTTTCATACACGCATTCAGAGACACACAAAGCCAATGGCATTCTCGCTTACCGGGAAGACCACACGAGCCGTGCGCCCAAGCATGTAAAAACAAACAGACTAGACCGTTTTAGTCCGGTAGCTCCGGCACTTTAACGTAATTATGTAGACAAAACCGCATTCTTAACGCAAAAATTGCCTTGGTCATAACATTGGCCTAAAACTTATGCAATGTGAGTTATCTTTGGTTTCGGAACTTGCAGGGGTAAGTACCGACACAGCAAGCGACGTAACAGGGGCTAATTAGTTAGAGGTATCAACAAAAAAGGTAAGGTTGTGAGCATCTCAGAATATTTCTATGTTCTGCTGCTCACTGTCGTTACGGCGTACGTTTTGTGCAGTGGGAGCCCTCCAAACCATTTCACCAATCCTCAATCCCACCCTGGCATAACGGTTCTCCAGAAAACGCTTTGTCCAGATATATATATATATATATATATAAACGAAAATGTATAGTGGAAACCGCCATTGCTCTGGATCGTCAGCATATTGTGAACTCGCTAGCTCCAAACGTGCATGCGTCGACGCCATCTAATAGATTCACGGTTTGTGTGTTCATCAACTTGGGGTACTACTGGTCAACATCTGGCACACACAATCTCCATTAGGCTCATGATCCAAGGAACAGCAAACTGTATATTAAATTGCATGTTTCGTTTTCACTATCGTGGTGCCTCAACAAATAGTTTGGTTTGCTTCTTCTTTACTATATATATATATATATTAAACTCGCTGCGCGCAAGCTTGGTATGGCATGGAGCTTTTTCCGTCAACAGTTTAGAAAGAATCGTGCTAACGTTTGTTTGTCGAGTGTTCGTTGCGGGATACGGAGCAGTCTCGGCGCAACGGTAGCGTCCCTAACTGGTCTGATGGGCTCAACCGCGTAGCGGACTGACAACCGCCGCTGTCCAGCGCGGCTGGTGGCAGACTACACAGTGTTCATGGATGAATTCACCGCAGCAGACAACATGGTCACGCCGTAGTCTCTGTCGGCCGCTCAGTAGGAGGGGGTTGTTCCCGCCTGTGACAACGCTCCTACAACACAATTCCCAGATTGCGGGGAGATCCACCGCCTGCTGCCAGGATGCATTAGACGGCTGCGCAAATAGGCGACTTGGGGGACCGGCGGGAAACGGCGAGGCCGAGGGTGCGAACGGGCACGGGGCATAACCGTAGGGCAACTACGACGACAACGAAGACGATGACGCATTGCTACTGGTGGCGGTGTTCTGATGAGACGTCAGTTGTATGCCATGGGCAAAAGGCATGAGTGACATGATGCGTTTGGCTGTGCGGTGTCATCAACGGCGGCAGCAGCAGCAAAAGCTATTTCACTGTTGTCGCCGCAAACGGAATGTCGACGCAAACGCCCATTGCCCGGCGTGCCCTCGTCAGCCCGACAACCTGCTGATGCCACTGCTGCTGCTGCTGCAGCTGCTACTGTGTCGAGGACGGAAGGACCGCGCCACACGGCACCCCCGAGAGTTTAGGTTTTACCTTCATCTGGTTTCGTAGCTAAATAAATGTCATGAATCGATTAAAGCTTTATACCATGTTTATCGTCATGTTCGCGAGGGAAGAGCAAGTGACATTGCGTACTGTCAGGCAAATCTTCTTGATCTCTTTCTACGTATCGAGCTGACACATTCAGATGCCATAAACAGTGAACGCGCCCTGTTAACTGTGTATCGTATCGCAATGTGTCAGTCCAAAATAAGGGTACCATTCGTCCGATTTAAGCAGAAGAAACTTATGTATTATATACATACGTATACATGCAATACATTTCAAAATAGTGATAATAACGAAAACGGAAGCGACAAAGACACCCAAAAGACGAATTTGCGTCCAAGACTGGCGCTCGCTACGCCCGACGGAGACCAACAAATGCTCATTGCCCGTTGGTCCTTCGTTGCCCTCCGCCGTTCAGCGTTGGCGCGCACTTGTGTCGGTCATAAATTTCTGTACTCTGCAGTCGTTGACAGTTGTTTGGGTATTTTAGCAGTAGACTTGTGATCATGCGCGTCTCTATCACTTGGATAGACGTCTTAGAGTTTTCCTGAGCTCCTTGCCTAAGCGAACAAACCATAATCAACTGCTGTTCTATCTGCAACGTCGGTGGAAACACTGCAGTTCTCTGTTGCTCACTTGGTTGCGGATCGATCTTTCATATCGCTTTTCTATTACCTAATCTACTGCGCTAATCGCTACTTCGTACGAACTGCAGACTGTAAGACCCTGCTAAGAGTCATGCCACGTTCTAAAGCGCATGTCTGACCTCATGGATGTCGTGCTTCAGCAAAGCTATACATACACTTGCTTCGGTAAGATCGGAACTTGCTGCCTGAGACTTGATGAATCTAAAGACAAGAAAAGGAAACAGCATCTGCGAATTCAGTGCCGTTCGCCTGGGTCTACACCAAATGAAATGCCTGCCTTATCCAGCCAATCCTCGTACGCTAACACAGTCGCATCTAATGCATCATCATCATCATCAACTGTGACAGTTCCTGTCAACAACGAAAATAATAGCATAGGAAGTAACAGCTCTCGTTCGATTAGGCGGAAGAGAAGACTAAGCAGAGCAGACTGTCGTCAGTTCTCATTGGATCAGCTGCGTCGAACGTCGGCCATGTTCTCTCGATTGCGACGGTGATCAAGAAGCGAGTTGTCATCTCACGTATATAGCGTCCAATTACGATGCCCTCTGATCTCTACAACGCAGTCAAGCCAATGCTATGTGGCTCACTGTCTATCTGGCGATCACGCACCCAATGATGACTTCCTGTTTGCGTTCTGTCTGTTTGTGAACGAAGAAGATGAAACGAGCCTATTCGAGCCTAGGTTCTGGTCGACTGGCATAATCATCACGACCTTCCTTGGTCGCCTATCACCTGAGAAAGTGCACTCTAGGGTTAATGGTCTAGCAGCTGTCGACTTGTCTATAGTTTCGTATTCACCGTGTTCAGTTCCGGGTGCCTCAACTGTTAATCTTGATGTTCCCGGAGAACACATAGCAATTGTTACCCTGGCAATACAAACCAAACTGCATTTTGTTTTGCAGTTTGGTTTGTTGTTATTTATCGCATTCAGAAAACTTTGCTGCCCGTACCGACCGTGTGCGCGATGTGTGTGATGCAATTCACCATGGATACACCATGGATTGATTCTTTGGTGATCCTTATCGTTGACAACAATGTGCCCAACGTTGGTGGGCAACGGGTGAATTGCAAATCGGTTGGATACTGATACCCAGGAACTCCTTTTTGTAAATTGTTATTTCTATAATTGTACTTTTCAACATATTATGATGTTGACACACGTTCAGGAGAAGACGTTCTCTCAGAGCAACTTGAGCCGATTTCTGAGAGACCCTCCTACAATGATGGTATCGTCCCTGACATGTTCAAGCAAAATACTGTAACACAAGAAGGGGTAAGGAACAGACGTGGGATTACAGACCAGGATCACGATGTTCAAGACGTTACAGTATTTGATTATGTTGTTGAATTTACTTGTTTCACTGCGTATATTTCGACCAGAAGGGTGTTTTTGATCGTGTTGATTATAGTCAGCTACTTTAGAAATAGAGAGCATCATTGGTGTACATGCTTTCACGGTAATCTGATTTAGCTCTTATTTACGGAATCGGTCTGTTCGCGTGAGGGTGGATTGTGATATCAGTCATGCATCCCCTGCATCCTCGGGAATCCGTCAACGTGGCTGTGCACCACTATGGTTATACGCAATGTTTGGACTTGGTATGTGTCTATATATGTGAAATCATTTGAACACGCAGGTGATCTCAATTTTTACTGTCAAATTAGAAGTCAACGTGACCGCACAAGACTTCAGCATGGTGAGAATGGTGTTGGGCGTTGATGTGCAGAAATTAGAATGATGTTATGACGATGTAATTGGTGGTGTCACACTGCCTGCATCAATTGTAGCTTGCGATCTTGAAGTTCACGGGTATGCTTAGCTCGATTTCAGTTTTTGCATTACACAATTAATCAAATCTTCTCTAGTCCTAATTAACACACTATTTAGATATTTAATTGTAAAACAATTCAAACGTATATATTCGGTGTTCCAACTTTGTAACGCTTTCGGACAAGACGCCTTGACGCTCAAAATGCCCATGGGCAGCGGCGATGACTTCTTTTTCGAACAAAAATGTGTTTTCCCAAGCCGGATCTTATGGTTTTTGTTAGCAGTACAGCCAATGCTCAGCACCCGCACACAACTTTTTATTTATTTCTGCGCGGTCGTGTCAATCTGCTATATTCTTCTTCATGTACTTCACGATCAATCACTTCAAAAGCCGCGGCCCGTCATGAGTTCGTAAACGGATTGTTTGCTTGGCGGATGGCCAAATGGGCGCATGCGAATTTAAACAATACTTGTCTATTTGGCAATTAGTTAAATTCTCTTGCACGTATACGCATACTGAAAACAGTACATATATGGCCATTATAAACTGTAGCACACACTTTTTATGTGATTATAGATATGAATTTATGTTAAAGCAATATATTCTATTTTAAAAAGACATACTGACACTACCTCGTGAAAACTCTGGTTACTTATTGAAAATCCTACGCAGGCCGCTGTGTAAACACGCCTCTGTAAGAATGGAAAAATATGCTACCAAACACTCTGTTATTAATACACAATTGAGCTACATATGCATATGCAGATCAATTAGTGTAAACGGCGCTTTAATATAGGATTTATCATATGCAGTTGGACTATATTTTATATATGTGACAACAACTGAATTGAAATATCGTTTACAGTGTGCGCTAGATAACTCTTTTGCCTGTCTTCTGCTTCATCCGGAGTAGTCACTAATCCATATACATTTAGGATGAGTTTAGGGTCAAATTGGCATTAATGCGTCCGTGTAATGTTAATATCTTAATTCGTATATGCTGCGTGTTTTTGCAGTCTCGTGGTTAGAAAATGCATAAACAATGCATTTTACGTACACCGACGCAGACCTTTTTTCTGTGTTCGATACATACAAATTAAATCTCACTATTAGTTAGCAATGTCGTAACCTCATCTAGGCAAATGATACAGGTAGGTCTTGTCCATTCAATCGACGTTTCAAGCACAATTTGCTGTGTGTAGCAAAACTTCCATTCAGCACATTATGCTCTTAGCAGTAATTTGGCTTACAGTGACAACGCTTTGAAAGCGTCGTTGATGGATGAAGAGCGTTGGCTGACTACAGTTAGTCAAACCATGCTCAGAATGACCAACAAAGGGCACTTCCTTAGATATGACCAATGCGGCTGACGAAGTCTTGTAGCAAGGCAACAGGTAAGATCTGTTCTCGCAGGAAGTTCTAGTCCGTGATATCTCCACTGGCAACCGAAAATAGAGTAGTTTTCGTTACGGGTACTGGTTCAGCGGAAAGTGCAACGACACCCGTATCCACCAAGTACGGTGATTGGAGCCGACTACTTAAGTTCGATAACAACGATTAAACGGTCGGTCGCGCGACAAAGAGGGAGCCGTCGAATATAAGAAAAACGAACGAGCAGAAAGCACGAAACAGATAACGGGGGGCCTGTGATCAGGCTGGCAGGACAAAGCTATTCATAGACACGCCGCTCACAGAGCCTTGGGCAATGTAAACCAATATGCAGAGACGGGCGACACTGCGAGAAACGTTTCCTTCGTCTAACGCTGCCCTCCTGCCCACACAGGCCCTTATTCTCTGTCGCTGTTGCGTGGCATTTTCTTCGGGTCTCAATGTCATAACGGGTTCCGTATGTCCGAAAGATGTCGCAATTAAGGCGATTTAGATTTATCCTCCACGGGTTACCGTCAGACATTGTTTTTCTGCGTTTTAGGCAGGTTGCCATTCATTTAGATACAGAATGAATGTTGAACAAACGTCACACATAAATAGTTACGTTAACATATATCCTAAGGCGCCTGTTGCTACCCGATGGCGTGCACGTGGGGGGATGCGGGTGCAAAGTGCCTCCATGTGAGTCGCTTTAGGAAGCAATCCGAAATAATATTATAATGATGCCTGATGCTTCCGGTTGTCTACTATTACAAGAAAAACAAATATGTATAAATATATATATATATATATATATATTTTTTTTTTTTAAATATATATATATATATATATATATATATATATATATATATATGTATATGTATATATATCAGTGGGCATGGCTCCTTCTGTAGTAGTTACCTAGAAATGGTCTCACGATACCTCCTGGTTGAACCACAAACATTGAAGAGAATTTGCGAACGGACGCAGGCAAATGGTAAATTTATTCAAATTTCAGTTGGCTGTGTTGGTACTAGCGCCTGTTCGCTACTACCTGCTTGGACTTCACGGTTTCATTGTTTAGCTTTGTGGTGTAGCGTTCATTTGTCTTATCGGTCGCCTACTGGTTTGTTGGAGGACACAGTCACAAACAGGCGAATAGTAAAGTGCTAACCGGGTCACCCCTGCATTTGTTCTCAGGAATGTATTGTAAATACCGCGTTATGTTATTATTTGCTCAATACCTAAAACGAATTGGTTTACGCATATACCTGTAACATTTTTGCGCTGTTTGTTACCTATTGCCTATACTTAGTACAAATCTAGCTTGAGTTTTAAGTAAGGGCGTGGTTGAACGTTTTAATAATTCCTAACTACAATCGATCATGTAATTTCACGGCATTTATTGCTGAGCGTAGGATGCCAAAGATCATCGGTTTTATCAAATTGACTGTGTGGCCAGTTTTTAATCTATGCATATGTACATGTATGCATTTATCTGAAAAGTTATTCATCTCTCTCTCTCTCTCTCTCTCTATATATATATATATATATATATATATATATGGGCTAAAGTTACTCGCATAGTGATTTACCGGGCAACTATTGGCTTTCTTTGACAACATCGGACATCGTAAAGCGAGGACTGCTTGAGACGACTATACGAATATTGGGTTGTAGTGCGGCACCCTCCGCTATTTTGTGTCAGGACGCAAACATACGGTTAGAAAAGCCTCTACTGCGTGTATAGGTTGGTCCTGCCTCAGGGGAGCAATTCCGTCGTCCCCTCGTTTGGCTTCGATTCTCATACTGACTAGGCGTATGCATTGCATCGGCTTACACTCTTATGGGCACTTCAGGACTGAGGCGAGCCCACAAGAGGAGAGCACAGAGCGGAGTGTCAGTTCGACCACATAACACACTGGCTTGCCTTACTGGCTGTTTTAGGCTAGAAGCGTCCTTGTTGGTACTGGGCATACAGATGCCGTCGGCGACCGCGTAACTCAAACAACGGTGTTCGTGATAATGTACATTTTTTTCTTTATGTATTTGTTTAAACTACAGAGCCCCCCTTTGATAAAATAAGGGATGCATTTAAATTAGATTGAATAACGGTGATGCAGTATTATGCAAGCCCTCCGTAAAGGCTTTAATAAAGACGTTTAAATACATAGCGCATTGGCATACGTCCCCTTCAGGTATTTTCACAATTAACTCCAAAAAATATATGAACCAACGAGCTATAATATAGCTTTGTATCCGCTTTATGTAACAAGCTCATGTAAACTTTTTTTCGTAATACGCACAACTGACCACTAGTTATGGTCGTAAACTATTAGACTTACTTCGTCACACAGTGAATATCCTAGCAGACGTGAGAGTTATCCCCTGCTTCTGCTTAGAACGAGCACTGAAACGCCTAGCTAGAGCGTCATATCATGTTCGCGCATTCGGCCTTGACTTAAATGTACCGAAAAAGAAAAATTCTTGCGTTGCTTGTAGGGGGTAATCGTAATGCTACTAGAGTGACCCGTTGTGGTTGTCTGCCAAGTGATCATCAAAAGGTCACAAAGAACGCATAGGATTACTGAACTCAACGGGCCGGCCTAGATAATACACGCAGTGCATTTGCCTGGAGCTCGCAGAGTAAATGCCGCGAATCAGGGACACGAGCGAAGCGTTCACGAGGGAAGCGCTTAGAGACGACCATCCTACTTGTAAAGGTTGTCCCTTAGAAGACCGCCCAAACGTTAGCCGCATTGGCCACACCGCGGGAAGGAAGCCATAGCTACCGTTGTGGCCCCGCTATAATAATTGATATTCGCGGCGTTCGTTAGGTAAACGAAAAGGTAACCTGAGAGAAAGAGAGAGAGAGTTGGACAATACAGCTTTACGCGCCATAAGTCTGCAGGTCTCATATAATTAGCCTCACACCGCTCCAACTGTCCCTTGTCGAAATTGCGTTGCTATATTTTGCTATGGCGATGCCGTGGTCCTCCAGCCGTTTGCTGTGTTGCAATAGCACTCGAATGTAACCTAATCCCGGATGACCAGCAACACGGTATGATGATACCATTTCAAGACCGTAGTGGTACAGAATTGCTAGAGCAGGTTGGGTCGGTCACAGGACTGTCGGCAAATTGCGGAGCGAAACTACCGCCGGCATCGATACGAGAGGACAGGAATAGCAGGGAGGGGAGAAAACTTGACGTTTGTCAACAACAATCAATGGCCGAAGACGGCAAACGTTCTATTTTCGCGATCAATGCCTGAAAAGGAAAACTACTCACAATGGACTGTTTAACTGAACTGGGTTGCAGTTGTCTTTAGCCCCCTCGGTGAGATGGGTAATACTGAAAGATGCCATTGAATGCGCTGTGTGGAACGCAATGCCTCAAAGTCTAAAAAAATACACTGGAGCTGTTCCATGGCAGAACACTTCCCACGACCCAAAACGTTCTGATCTGTTTTTTTTACGCATGTGAATTACTTATTAAGAATACAAATGGAGCGACAGTTGTCTCCCGAGAACGTGTGCACTGGGAATATTACTCTATCTCATATAGAGTGGGTTGGGACCACTTCAGCAGCGTGCCGCGGACTGACGCCGCGTTCCCGCGTTGAACTTCGAGGTCTAAGGCGCTGTCTCAAGAAAACCGCAGATCTCTTGTCTCCGGTTGCGAGGTTCAGCTGTGTCCCGACTCTGTGGAGAAGTTTGCGAGTGAGGCTACCTGAGCCGCCCAAGGTCTCGAACGCTAGCGGTTGAAACGCATGTGGGTAACCTATTAAGGCGTACGTTGCGAGCTTTCTCGTTTCGAATAAATTACAAGGCGTGGCCTGCCGAGATCGCTGATGAGGGGAGACTAGGTCACATCCGAGACGAAGACCCACCCCTATTCGGGTTGTTTCGTCGTCCAGGAGGGTGTCCAGTGGGGCACTTGGAAGTGCATGTAGCCAGGCTCCAGATCCTTTAGCAGCGACCGCTTGAAGGCGAGCATTTGTGGAGTCGTTGATAGCGCCTGCGAGTAAGCCGCTATACGCTTCGTCGTATAAGAATGTGCTCCAGTCATGTTGGCTCAACGGATTATCCGGGGCGTTCCTGCAAACTATCTTTAGTTTCCTCGTACAGGCGTCTCTGGTGTTCCCTTGTATTGACAGATGCCGGCCTCGTCTAATAGTGCGATGGCGTTGTTCTCGGATCGGAAAAGGGAAGAAACTATCGCTGGCCCTGCAGAGACGAGCGGATCCGGGACTCCAGGACCACCCTTTGAGATCGGACAGTTTGTATGTTTTTGAGCGGAAGGCGCCAGCGATAGATTAAAAGCGTATCAGGGGTTAGAGTACTCGTCAATGGACGGAGACGTCCACCGCCTGTTAAGCTCCCGAAGAAGAGCGCCCCGTAGTTGAAACGACGAACAGTGTAAAAGAGCCGCGGTGGGCCGAGTGGCGCGAGGTTGTTTGCGACGTTCCTCAGCTTGTTCTGCATCTTTATCGCGACTCTTCCGGTCGAGGGGGACTCCCAAAAGCTCCACTCATGTCGTGATATTTACATCCGGCATGCTGAAGGAGCGAAGTCGGGCCTGTGCAGTATCACTGCAACTCGCAGTCCTGGGATTGCTCCAAACTCGAGGGGAAATCAGCACGCGCCAATGTCTCCACGTCCACATCGCCCAAGACGCCGTCATCCCCAAATGTTTGTGGGCTTTAGAGGTCAACGCTTGCTCAGCAATAGAGGGGAAATTTGCCCAAATGATCACCCTGTTGCAGCCCCGTGGCCGAAGCTATAAGATCGTCTTGTAAGGCCAGGTAAGAGGCGGTACGCTTGATTGACGTAGTGCGTCAGCTGTGGGCAGTGTGTCCCGACCGCCTTCAAGAGGTGATCTCGCCTTACAGTATTGAATGCATTCTTGAAATCAAGCTTCACGAGGACCCCAGGAAGCGCGCGTGAATCGATGTAAGCACGAGCGGCATGCCCCGCGGCCTCAACCCCGGCTGGTATGGCAAAGCCAAGCTGGTGAGGGCCCGTCTCCTCGCCAATCCTAACTCTGGTCCGATTACATGCAATCTTTGCGGCTAGCCTGCGTAAGGTAGAGAACAGGCAATCGGCCTCACTGACCCGTCCTTCTTCTGTAAGGCGAAAAGCCTCGCTCCAAAGATTATAGGCAGCAGTTGCGATAGAGGGGCGCCCCACAGAAGTAAGTCGACGACTTTTGCCAGTGCGCCCGCCAGCCGACCGGCTGTATCCCCCAGAGTCGGAGATAGTAAATCCATTAGCAGTCGGGGTCGTATATCTGCTCTCGTCTGATCTGGTTGTTAATTCAATGGGATACGCGTAACATGATTATCTTGTCATATGGACACTCGGCGTTTTCTGGTAAGGACAACAGCAGAATGTTCAAAGCGCGGGCTACACGATCATTAAATATTACAGAATTATATAAATATTATTAAAGTGTGATTTTTTTATCGCTAAGATTTCGTTTTTCATGTGCGTCTTTCTCTATATATCGTATAGCATTTACAAGTCAATAAAAAATTACATCTAACGACGCGTACGGCTTGTTAACGCTATCTACATTTTAGCTAAGAGATTATACGCTAATGCTCATCAAAACTATATACACGGACTATTTAAAAACTTAGGCGTCCTTTGTATGACCTTATTACATCGAATTCAACTTTGATCTTATGCATGCAGGTAAGTGCAAACTGGGCTAGATATTAATAATTACCTAGCCCACTATTAATAATAACATTATTTGTTTTTGTCGACTCAATAAATTAAAACCGTTTTTTAAGTAAAACCCCTATGAACTGCCTAAAGTCTAACATATAAAACTTTGTAAGTACTTCAGCGCCGATTAGCATTTTTCGCGGCTGCCATTGGATGTAACGTGTATAAATTCTAATTATACAAAACGTAAGTAGGTCATGCAGATGCTATTTGCCTATTAAAAAAATAAAGAATTAAAATTCACTTCAAGCGATGCAACGTAGTAGATTTTCAGTTTTGATAAATGTCAAATGTACTTTCCTGTTTAGATTTTATTATACGCCTGTTTTGTAACAGGGTTCACACAAGTATGTAGTGTACATGTTATATCAATAGGTACTATCTGCAATAACATTACACGTGATTCAAATGGTCCTAGAGTTTCAACAAGACCGTTCAATCATTCTGGTGACACAAATAGTCTAGAATGGGGAGTACCTTTAGCAACACAACATTTTGCCGTGGTGCCTAATGCTCGAAGGAATAGAACCACAACAAAGATATTGCATTAATACAGGATTGGCCCTTTGTTTTAAAATGATCAGTGGTACATACACAATAAGATATATGCAAACGTACTTTCTCTGCTGCACATTGTTGCTTCATTTAGTCGTACATATATAAGCCTTCCTTATGATGTGTCTTGGGCAAATACTAATATATCCGCTAGAAGCAATATAGACCTAATGCGAATCATTGCAGCTATGCGTGACAGTACGAGCAGCATCTGCTACTGCTGATGAAGTTTGATATGGATGCGTTTTTCGGCCTTCCGTGTCTGTTACCTTCGCTCCTCAGATACGTCCCCTTGCCAACAGCAGGTGACCATCCAAGCCAGCTTTGTATGCGGGTTTCTCTCTTGCCATCGACCGACTCCATATCCCTAGTCTAGTAGCACATAAAGCCTTAATTTGTACGGCTCGGTGTACCTCTTAAAAGAAGCGCAATCTCAAGCAGCCAGATTTGAGAGTTCGGAGATACCAAAGATGCGTGCAGGCAAGGCCATAGTAAACGACGGCGGTGATCGCGCAAACCACAGCAATAAAGAAAACGACCTGAGTCTAAAGTATGCTCAGCCTGCGAGCAACTCACCCCCGCTAAGCCTTCCACCTAAGTAAGTGCCCGGAGAACAAGTGACTGTATCCATTCAACAAGTAATGACAGTGATGATGATGATGATGATGATGACGATTATTGGGAGATCAGTGCGACGAACAGCGCCAGAGGCATCCGCGCACGTTGGGTACAGGAGATGTCTTGGCCGGATTGCGCAGACTATCAGTATTGCCTCTCGGAGCTACAATAGACATTTATTCGCAGCCACAGCAATGCCAATAGACCTGAGGTCACGACATCATCGCACAAACTACCCCTACATTCTCTCTCCTGCTCTCTTCGTCTCTCTCTCTCTCTCTCTCTCTCTCTCTTTTCTCTCTCTCTCTCGCTCGTTCTAAGCAAAGTATGTTTGCAGATAACAGGATTTTCGGTCGGTCGAACGTTCGGAATTGTCTCTCTCCGCGAGGTTTGGCTGGACCGGAAGAAGGTCGTCGTCGGCGTCGTCGTTGTCGTCACGAATGAGAACTCTGCTAGCGGGACGCCATTGATGGTTATCAAAAACAGGACAAAAATCCTTCAACCACTTCCCTTTCCTGCCCTCGCAAGGTAGGCAAACAACGACAAAGCGACAGTTAGTGTGTCGCCAGGCTAGTCGATTTGAACGAGCTCCCAACGCAAACAACCACCAAACAAACAGATGGCAAGGACCTTCTTTTACTGATCCGTAATGGGTCATCTATTTGGCAGTTCATGTATGCATATATATATATATATATATGAAGTTTAACACGTACGGGACCAAGTCGAGGCAGCGTAATTTCGAGGCTTCGCAATCGCTCTCAGTTGGACATCAAACTGGCGTTACGAGAACGAAGCCCCTGCTGCGCGATCGCCAGCCACCGCCGTTGCCAATAAGTCGCATCGTGGACCGACACCGGTCCACTCACTACCCAACAGGTGTTGCCGTGTACGCACGTCGCTGGCCCCCGCCCGGCAGCCGGGCGGGCGGGGGGGAGGTGGTGAGGGACGGACTGCGGCGATATAAACCTCACGCGTGCATCTTTGAGCATCGGCTATTTTACTGGCGTCACGTGCACTCACGTGCTATCTGTCTGTGTCTCTACGGAGTTCCCACGTCGGCCTCGCTGCTAATTAGGACAAGCACCAACATGGCACCGCCGTCGATGATCACCGTCGGTATTGTCATTGTGGACCGTTATCATTGCGGCGAATTGTCGTTGGCCACACTAGGCTGGTGGCCAACTAATAGTTAAGGCTCATACACGGGGCGTATGATGCTGAACTAACTCTTGGTGGCATTACATAAGCCCGCCTACATATAGACACAGTAACGATGCTACTTACTATTTTCACTGAAATGTAACACGGAAAATAAACGATTTCTCTATATCATCTACACTTCTTGATGGCAAAATAGTTTATTAAGGCGCATGCAAACTCTCGTGCAGCCTGGTACAGGTTCCAGTTTATTAAGGAGAGTAAGTTTGTCCTTCTACACGATCCCTTTCTTAGTCGCGTAGTTTTTCACACTGGGCAGAGTAGCTCCGACTCCGCTTATTTTTCGCGACCTTTTCATTTGGTGCCGTACTCGCACTTTCTGCTGTGGTTCGGACGCGGAGCCTGGTCAGAAAGTTCCACTGCTCAGCCAGGCGGCAAATTACTATAAAAGCTTTTTCTAAGTGCCGAATAAGATCAGATTGTTTATGGAGTTGGCGTTCGGCACTATATATATATATATATGTCTGGGAGACCTATCCCAGAAATATTTAGAAAGCGACATAGAAAATTGTAGAGCTCGTTCGTCGGAATATAGTCTTTGGGAAGTCTTGTTTCGGAGTAAGGGTGATACTACTAACATTTATGACAGTGCTGTTGTTGCCCGACATAGAAGCAAAAAAAATTGCGATAGAGAGACAACCAGTCCTCCTATACAGAAACTAAGCACATCGTGCTGTAATAATAATAATAATAATAATAATGCTTCCTGTGGAGAACATATAACGCCGGCCAGAAGAAGCGACATGGTCGTTTAGAAGAGAAACAAATTATTACCCGATGTCAATTTAATCAGCAACATACATTGAGCATTTCAGGACGATCATTTTAATACCAAATATATATCCGATCCGTGGTTACGGAGCAGTTAAGGTTGTTCGGAGGCAATGTCGAGATTAAGTGCATGCATAAACGACCTACTCTATCAAATAAATCAATCTAGGTCATTTATGCATGCACTCAATCGCGACATGCCCTCTGAAAAATCTTATTGAATCCGCAATTACGGCTTGCCGTAGATTTGATGCTGAAACTATCGTCCCGAAATGCGCATTTGCCTGATTGTGTTATTTTTGAGTTCTTTAAATGGTCGTAGGGTTACGTATTTGAGGTATCTGGCGTAAAAGCTAATAAAATAACTTCAATCTTTGCAAATGATCTTCGAACCATATCAGATATTCTGGCCGGCATTAAATGTCCTTCAGAAGAAGCAGCTTCTCCCGAACAGAACGACGTGCACAGTTTTTGTGCTCCTATGTCGGGCAACAGCACAAGTGTCACGGATTTTAGTAATGTCACTCTCACTCCAAAACAAGGCTTCTCAAAGTCCATGTTCGATTGGAGAAATATTTAGCTCTACAATTTTGTATGTACCTTTCTAAATATTTTTGGGAGACCCCTTATATACATATATATATATATATATATATATATATATATATATATATATATATAAGATCTTATCTCTGTGATTTTCTTCACACTGTATGTTCTACTTCACGATGACGTAGCCAACATTTAACGAAGTCCGTGTCGTTGTTTTTAGGACGGCCGGTTAGAGGAATTTTTATTTTTGCCGAACGCATTCTACGCTCGAGGTGTCAAACGCCGTAAATTGTCTCATTGCGGTGGAAACATTCAACGCTCTCTTTTACCTTCGCCTGGCTACAGCATCGCTTGGTGACGATACAGCAGATACAGAGACGAAAGGACCACAAGAAGCAAATGTGATCGGACGAATGTCGTCGCCGCTTTACGGCAGGGAGGAGCTGTATACCGCCAACGGTGGGTGCTTTAGGGTCTTATAGAGTGTCAAGTTTCTATCGCATCACCTTGGCAAATCTAGTTCTGCACCAAACCGTGAGAGAGTACTCACTAATGCGGTGCAAATCAGATCAAGAGCCACATCGAAATCCTGGCGTCGGTCTTGCTTGGGGCGGCGCACCGGCCCTAAACAGTTGGAGCCACCGGCTTCAATAAATGTGGCGTCGTTCTACAACAGCGCTGAGTCAATAGTCGACGAGGTGTATGAACAATTCGTTTGATGCCTACTTGTCTAGAAATATTCGATTAGCTCTGGCTCTGAAACAACCGAGGTAAAACGCCATCACAGATGTTCTGTTTATGTGTGTACGTTTGTGTATTACTAAGCCAAATCTCTAAGAGCTAGGATAGATCGCTTCGGCATTTGTTTGCATAGCAACGGGACTGAGCTCGCCACTCCTTCCGATGGCATTGTACTGGTGGACGCCTGAATTCCACTCTGTGCACGCGTAGGTTCGCATATGCACGTTGTCATATACTACCGCATTTCAGGGAATTTATACGAATGGTTTAAGGTGCAGGTTAGGCATAGTCTAGGTATTATCAGTGTAGACCGTTTATATAGTGTCTAAATGCAAAGCCTATTATAGAATTTGAAACAAATGCTTATCGGCTTGGCTATGACCTCGGACCTGTTTAAAGCTTCATCAAAGTTTATCATGCCATGGTAAATCTTTCATTAAAGCTAGATCGCAAAACCAGCAGACTAAAACTTAGCAACTGAACCATGAAATTTCCTTGAACAGAATGACAAGCAGTGGCGATCACGTTGCACAATCGCCTTCCTCAATAGGCTTACGTGAGTGCCAATAGGCAGTGTCAACACCGAGCAGAAGTAGAGCGTTAGCAAAGCAGTTGCTGCACGCAAGCAACTCGATCTCCCCGGCTGAAACTGGTGTGACACGTGTGAGACAACGCCTAACGCGTGGAACAGAAAGCAGTTTCGTCGAAAAGCGAACCAAGACCGATCGAACCGCATTGAGTAAGGCGCTAAATCATCGTTTCTGGTACGTTTGAACAGATAAGCTCCGCGCTGAATAAGATGTAATCGGAAGCAACGTTGCTCGATACGGAGCGATTTATCTAAGCTAATCCCGAGAGCGTCGACGCCGCTTAAAAAATGATCAGAGGGGATGACGATGATGATAGAAAAAGGGCTCATTTATGCTGCTCGCCCGCTGCTGCTCGTCTTAACGCTGACAGCGCGGACAGCGCGGACAGCGTCTCTCAGGAGTCAGATTGCCTCTTGCGCGATCTCTCTCTCTCTCTATGTCTCTGAGTACTGAACCATTTCATGCATCATCCATCCATAGATGATGTGCACATCGCGCACAGACACAGCCTGTGTAGACAGACAAACGGACAGACGGAGAGACACCCAACCCCGCACGTTTGCAGACGCACCTACGGTCAAAGATGGTTAGGTGACAGAGTTAACTATCTTACAAGTTCGCCCGCTCTTTCTGTTTGGCTCTCTCTCTCTCTCCCTCGATCTCTATCGCTTCGGTGTATCGAGATGAGGTTGAGCGTCTACCAAGCCAGTTACTTGCTTGATGAGCCTGTCGGTTGTCGGCATAACTCGACGCCGACTGATCTCATTGACGATATGATCAGTGACGACCTGAGCAGCAGCTTCGGTTCGGCCGTGAGGCCCCTGCTGCTGCTGCTGCCGCCGTTGCCGCCGCCGCGGGTGAGGAGACTGCGCGGCAAGGCAATTAGCGTGTTGAGCTTATCTGATGAGCGGTACAGCCAGCGTTGTACAGCACCTTTGCCCCGACGACGCGCTACCGACGCGCTATCTGCTATCGTCATCATAGCGAGGTCGTCGTGCTATGCTAGTCCCTCGCAGCAGCAGCAGCAGCAGCACCGCCACCACCATCATCACTTCCACTGCGAGTACACCAACGAGCCGAGAACAACAAACGCCATCACTACCCGACATTACGACCGGCCGTGGGCGGACCAGCACTAGTACGCAACTTGCGCCGGTGCGATGTGATGACCGTGCCGTGCCGTACCGGAGCCTGAGAAAGAGGAAGGAAGATGTCCTGTCTCACCGTTCCGGAAGCGACTGCGTCCCCGTCCCGTCCCGCCAGCGAAGCATTAGCACCGAAGTGACCCTCGTCAGCAATCGCTAAGCTCTCACCGACCGGACGGACGGACAGCGGACGAACGGATCGGGGACTCCGACCGCCGCCGCTGCTAGCCCTGCCGCGCCGCCTGCCCACCTGACGCCAATGACGTCAGACTAGCAGGGAGAAGTCTCGGCGGCCGCGGCGACGATGACGGCGGAAGCAGTAGCTCATCAGCGCAGAGAGCCCAAATCGCTCTCTCTCTCGTTCTCATGTCGTCTCGTCGTTCGGGGATTGTCTGCGGACCTCACTCACCTGCACAGAACGAACAAGAAGAAGAAGAAGAAGAAGCCCAAGTGTTAGATTAATAGCGCGCGATCTCGTGCTGCTGCTGCTGCTACACAAACAGGCAGCCGTATATAGAACGATTGCTACTTTCTACCATCTACTTTCGCCATCTAGATCGGCGCTGATCTTTTCGGCGTCACGCGCTCGCGTCATGATTAGAGTGCGACCGGAAAGGGAAGCAAGTGCCCGGGCACTTGCGGGTGGTGGCCCACCAACCAATCAAGAGCAGCCCTTCGAGATAACGGCTAAGCAATCCATATCCATACACGCATGTGTATGTAGGAGTGGTATCGTTGAATCCAACAGATTATCGATACGCGTAGCCGAGTAATGGAAGACGACCAATCGTTTCCCGCCGTAACGCGTAATATTCGCCATTTGCTGCACGTTTGAGCAAACTTGAGCAACCTTACTCGTTTTGTGGTAGCTTTTTTTTGTAGCGGACTGAAGAAGGCGGCTGATTACTGTCACGATATGCTATATGCTGTGAATATGCTGCGAGAAATACTGTATTACAACAAACACTGTGAAAGATTCAGCGGCAACCATTAGTTGTTGGTAGGGTAGGCCAGTCATGTTTAGCAATTACTCTCAATCGGCAGCCTCTTGCACTCTATGAAAACGATTTGATGTTTAACAGCAGTTGCCTGCATATGTTTGTATCAGTCTTCCTAAGGCATAGGAGGCATATATATATATATATATATATATATATATATATGTATATATATGTGTGTATATATATATATATATATATATATATATATGTATATAATTTTTTAATATTATAGGCGAAAACTTTAAGCTTCCACTATAGAAGAACGGCAATAATACCAAGAAAGCAAACGCTTGGTTTATTAGGTACAAGACTAGGTTCTTACAAAATCACTGCTCCTGTTGGAACAACTAGGGTCGATCTTGGAAGTGGTTTTGTCGATTATCAGATTTTGCGTTTTATCGTTTTATCATACTAAGAAGCTAGATTACCTGTGTACACATTTGTATATATGACCATGTGAGAGTGACAATTACAGCTTTTACCAAATCTCACTTTTTTTTGGAAAACTTAAACATTTATAATGCAGTTTTGCAATTAAGCGTTTCGAATATAATCATTATTTATGTATGTGTAGCAAAAAAAATAATATATATATATCTATATTTTTTTTATATATATTTTTTTTTTGCTACACATACATAATGATTATATTCGAAACGCTTAATTGCAAAACTGCATTATACATGTTTAACTTTTCAAAATAAACCAAGCGTTTGCTTTCTTGGTATTATTGCCGTTATTCTGTAGTGGAATCTTAAAGTGTTCGCTTATAATAATAAAAAATTATATATATATATATATGCCTCCTATGCCTTAGGAATATATCAATTCAGCATTTATTTCACCACAAATTGGTAGACAGAATACACGGTATATATATAGATATATATACACGCAAACGTTTCAAAGGCGACATACCAATGTCACATAGACTGCACAATATATATTGGCCTGCCTCTTCTCCTTATATGACAATGCCCGCTGCTTTTCATTTTGGCGCCAAAATACAGACTTATGGCAGAGCGAATCAGATTGTGGAAACGTTATGTGGGGGCCAACGCCATACGGCGTGCCCTTTATATGGCTTTTGAACGATGCCAGTTTAGTTGACTAGCTTACGGGATCTGCGATGCTAATATTGTCAGTAGATATTTTTAACCCACGGCCTGCATGCAGTCGCCTACCGTTATGGTGGCACGGGTTTCCTACTACAAGTGTGTGCCTTGGACCTGCTTTGCGCTTTACCCCTCGAGCCCGCTGGAGTTGCCCGAGCTATGCTCTCGCTCTGCCCTTGCATTTATATATATATATATATATATATATATATATGCATATTGTGGACACGCATATATATATATATATATAAATGCGGCACCATGCCTGTTGAATTTGTAGCGTAATGACATAGAGATTGGGGCGCGTACCTTATTGAGTTTGTTTATCTGGGTCAGCGTTGAAGCTATGCCCAATGAAAACGGGTGGAGTTTCGTTGCCCTAGCCAATCAATTGACAGGCCTTGCACGGCCGTTAGTACAAAATGCTTTATAGTACAACTTGTTTGTAATATTTATATATTTGTATTTGCTTATATATATGGTTTGTTCTATAATTGGATATGAGTTTTATTTGTGCACTGCCTACGCTAAATAATACGAGTATCTAGTAGTTGGTGTTACTGTGCAATACAGTTCGCACTTGTTAGCCAGAAGAAGTTACTAGTTTTTTTGTAATCGTTTTTACGTCGGATAGTTATTTCGAAAGCTGATATGCATTCGTTATGTATACAAGCGAGTTAAATATGAATCTCACGATATCGTGGCTAATCTTTAGCTCAGCATTTGCATTATATTACGTCTCGGCATCTTGTTTCTAAATGTACTTAAATTATACTGTGTATATTCATGACAGATATTTTGATATCATATTTTAATAGCGGGATGTCGCATTGTACGTTATGTCATTCATACCAATAGAGGTTCCAGAGTGCACTTTTATGTATGTGCTTACGTATAGGCAAAAATATGTGACGATTGAATCATATATCTATTGCTATCTTATTTTCCTCGTCGGATATACATATAAGTGTTCTCTCTCTCTCTCTCTCGTCAGATATTTATGTTCGTTTTCGCATTATGCAAGAAGCCAGATTTCCTAAATCGTAATCCAATTTCTAGATTCTCTCATCAACCCAGCGTTGTGTGAGAGTGACCTTGTGTTCTGATTCATTTAATCTATATTTTGCGTATGTATGACGTAGACCAGCTGACTATCTCTGAAACATTAATCTTGACTCCCACCATTGACTAGGTGGATTTAGGTGGCACCTAATAGGCAGTCCAGTAAATATTAAGACTAGTGACTTCTGGAAACGTCAAGGCCACATACACCTGAGTTCTCCCGCGCAATAAACGAAGCTCACATAATACGCACCTTTCAGTTGTTCAATCTCTCCGTTAACGGGGGAGTGCGCATTCTATCCCCTAGGATCCTTTATGCTAGTCTGTTCCTACTCCCTGCAGGCGACCCCAAAGCCCACTCAGTCATGCGGACCACTCCCATAGTGGTAGCAAGCTCCCTTTAGCGCTCCTTAAATAGTGCCTCCTCACCTTGGCCAAATTCGAGCATCCCTGCAGAAGGCTTAACCAGCTGCTATACTACGGGGCTGTAGTGTCGCTGAGAGCACTGGGACCAGATAGACCTTGCCGCTTCCACCTAATGCTGCTTCTGTTGTTGTCGTTGTTGCTTCTGCAGCAAATAAGCGGAAACTGTTATTCTCGGCCGCCTAGGCAGGAGTTCTCAGACAGCGTTCTCTTTGATACGTGCCCTTCTATGGCAGTAGACTGTATCGACCTTGCTATTACCTGTCGATGTCCAGTTAGCAACATCCGCATCGCGTTGGATGCGTTAGAACGACATGGCCCAACCGTCGGAAGTTCTTGACCTCAATAGTCAAACTTTGCTGCTGCTTCGTCTTGTTGCGTGACTTGCCTTACCAATAGAAACGGCCAAAAAAAGTTTACTGCAAACGAAACATGGTGTCCCATGAGGTCAGTACTCCATAGCTAAACAGCTAGCAGTCGTACTATGCCTGTCGTTTTTGGCTAGTCTACTAGACCAAAAACAATGCCGCATCGTTGGGAGACATGTATGGCCTATCAGGGGATTCTCGTTCAAGCTAACTTACGATGTCTCGATGTGTTTCCCACCATTCGATGTGTTTCCCAACATTTTCTTCCTGAGGTACCTTCCCGATTACCTCCGCGTCCAGACATGCCTGAGCAAATTTGAGCGAGCACTTCTGTGCTAACGGTAACAAACTACGGTCGTTTTTAAGCCTGGCCTATTACTCGATTAGCTTTGTAGTCGCCGTTGATGTCACATAACGTAGCGATGCTAACAAACAGTACAGTTCGCCATGTGGCGATGCTAACAAACAGTACAGTTCGCCATGCGGACAAACGAGAGTAAGAATATATATATATACATATTTATATATATAGCTAATGTTATGCAGGTTATTTTCACAGATGACCAAAATTAGTAAAGCGTTTGTTTTGGGCAGATATCTATAAAATGTGCATAAGAAGTGCTTCATCGTGCTAGTGATGGTCGCAATTGAAATACTCAGAGTTGTAATAAGCATATAGATGGCGATAGTCCCTAGTAGTGCTAGCAGAGGTTGTAGCAATCGTAGTAGTAATAATATTATTTGGACATCGACGGATTTGACAAAAAGTACTTGGTCTATATAACACCAAGGGCGGTGCAATAACCTAACACCGCATGGACTACACCGGATGGCCCATAGTTCTGTTTTATGGAGATCTGGGCCATCAGACGATCAAGCTTAAGGGGCGAGGTGCGTTTAGTGGGTATGGGTCTCAGCGGGCTAACATCTATCCGCAACGGTCGAGTCCCACACAGCTCGAAGTAGGAACTGGGACATTCTCCTTTTCTACTCGCAGCAATAGTAAGTAAATAATAAAAGTATATATGGCGATCCCTAGTCAGGGCAGCGAACTGGACCAGATGTATGTGCGCCCCACTACTGCATTATGCGGTACGCACCAATACTTCAGTAGACATTACATCGATAATACCAGTTCTGTGCCGTAGTTCTGTAAGGCAGTTGCTTGTCTATTTCAGCCGCCATAGCGCATCGTTGTCGTCGTCGTCTCTCAGATACTCCTTGGGCTTAGGTCGAAGCCTTTTGATCCATCTGCGGTCGCTCGAAACGACTCTATTGTATTTTATTTATGCGTACCCTCTCTCTGTATTGAACCGCCTGTTTATCGATCGGCAGAAACCCATGAACGGCCAGCGAACAAACTCAAGAAGTGAGTTGAACGGAAGTCATCGATCCGCAGTGGTGTCGTGAATGGTGTTCCGACACATGGTCAACGATGGCTGCGTAGCTGCTTTCGGTCTGACGCCTCGAGCCTCTTGACTGTACTCGTGTGCACTGGGGCACGAAGTGCTGGGGCCGTGCGGTTAGCTGTGGGTATGTGTGGAGGATGAACTATGGAGTGCCAGAAAGGAGGCACCATCGTCACGCTTAATCTCATGGCCGACTTGTGTCGGAAAAAAAACGAGTAACTCGGTTCTCAACAACAGCAGCAACAGCTGAATTATCAACACGGCGAGTCGTTTTGCTTCGTCGAATTTTGACCAAGCCCTCATTGGCTATATGAACGTGTAGGCGTACAAAGGGTAAGCCTAAAGTAGAAAGAGAACAGTGACCGTGGAAAGAGCTGTATCGACCGATATCACTTCGTTCAAATTTTGCATCCAAATAAAAAACAGATATTCGAATGTTTTAGATATACCACTAGGTTCAATGTAGCCGCCGTTTGCTTTGATGCCCAAACTGCTTACAGGGATCTTACAAAACCTACCTATGAGCAATTGCAAATTTCCTGCTGAATGGAGGCAAAGAGCGAGTCTTTGTTGTTATGTCGAGTTTTGTTAGATCTTTGCCCAATAACGCCCCACACATAGTAGTCCAAAGGATTTAAGTCTGAACGGCCAGGCTGCTAAAAAAGCTTGTCTTTGAACATTTGTTCCGTCCGCCATTCTTGCACTAAACGCCTGATGCGGGTGCGTTGCCCTGCTGAATCACGTATTGCTGACCATTAGACACAATATTTAGAGTTCCACTATAGTTTTCAAAACAGTCCTGTGTCACTGTTTGGCCTTTCTGAAAAAAAAATCTGGTGTCATAACGTCTCCCTATCTGAACTGCGCACATTACGCGCACATGAGCTAAAAATTGGCTTTATCCTACAATCGGGAAATCTTTTGAATAGTGGGCAAGCCAACAGTCACGTCGCCCGGTAATTTTTGAGTCTACAGTAAATATCTTATTGTTAGAGAGGAATCAAACGCGGCCTGCTGCTCTGTGCGTGACGATTTCCAGAGAAATCCGACACAAAACAAGTCGTTATCGGCCTCAGATAACCTCAGTCAGAATTGATGGTAACCCTGCCGAGGCAGCAAGCAGTACGGCGTGCTCTTAAGGTTCACCTGATGAGCAACTCATTGGTTATTGTTCCGGGGTGGCGGTCATTGTGCGCCCCGATCTCCATCGTAACTTTCGTTTAGCTTAGGTCGGCCCATCACCGACGACCAAAGTGCCCAACATAACTTAGTTAGTTGCTTGTGCAGCTCCTAGAGCTACCACTGATGCTGTCGTTGTTTCAGTCTCTATCTTACAACGGGTTGGCAAATCGTCCGTTTCCAAGTGGGCCGACCAGCAGTTCCGTCATCCACGGCTCAACGAACACTGGCCAAAAACGTATTGGACTCTAAATAGGCTGCGTGGCATTGCGGCGTAGATTATATACTTGTTTTTTCACCCCGTTATAAGTATGAATATTCGTCTGTTTTAACGAACTCTCTGCACTCCCTGTAAACAGAACGCCGCCAAATGCTGGATGAACTGTTACTCAACGAGAAAACGCGTAGATATTGTGAACATTTATGATGAAAGCGGAAGCTCTGTATGCACATGCGAACAAGTTTGTCGTGCAATTTATGGCCGACACAAGAGTTCTATATGGCAGACTCAGTACGTGATGTGCCAAGTCGTGGAAGACCGCTGTAGTCGACAATGAGGAAAAATATTCGGAAACATCGGTTAGGCGACATGCCCAACAATTTTCGGGTCTTTAACGCTCTTTAACCGGGCGTCTTCTGAGATTCAGTCTAGCGATTTGAGAGTAGATCAGTTGGCACAGGAGCTCAAGCCTGCTGCTGCTGCTGGTACTGAACGTTGTCATTTGGGCTTCTTATGCAGCGTGGTGCCGATTTTGTAAATAAAATGATCTTTTACGACAAACCCCTATCTGTATCTGAATAGACATGAGAACAAACAAAACTGTAGCGTTTGGGCAGCCGAGAACCCTCACATGATTGGCGAAAAGCCGTTCCATGTAGCACATGTGAGGGTCCAGTGCAATCTCTGGTTGAAATGAATGGCTGGACACTATTTGTTTCACTCCACGGCGATTGATTTTGAAGATGAAGTGTTACCCAGGCGGGTAATTACGCGTAACGGAGACATGTACATGGCAAATAAAGATAATTTTATAAATATTTTAAACATCCTTTATATGCACGCGTGTATGTAGGTGTTGCGTGCAACAACTCCATCTAAGTGTAATTCCCAATTGTATAATCTGCTATGTGGATGTAAGCGCAGTGTCGACGACGAGAACATCATCATCAACAACATGATGTTGTTGAAAACAACAACAACAACAATACACCATCTGCTTGAATTGTGCTGTTTCACAGCCTTACTTAGTCAAATGGCAAGCCAACATCCAAGCTGGCCAAGATGATTACCGCAACTACCGCGATCGACAGCGCGATGTCTTCATAATGCGGCGTTCAATCATTAGCCGGCTTCGATCCGCTCAGAAATGGCGGCAAGAGTTAAGTCTCATTGTTTTTTGCCGTTCTTCGTCCTGCGGTTGGTCCTGCTGTCAACGAGTTGCCTGCGGGGTGACTGCTCCCGCCGGGCGGCGACCGACTGACTCAAAGACGCTCCCTCTCGCTGTCAACTGAATCCACGCGTCCACGTCCATTCATTAGTCATTAGTTGAGACAGCGTTGTGCACGGCGGCGCTCTACGCGTTGACTACGCGATACGGGCGGGCCGCCGTTGCTGCTGCTGCTGTTGCTGTTGTTGTGTGACCGTCGCTCGGCGAGCTAGCGGTTACGAAGCAGTCGTAGATGTAGTGGTGGAGTAGCAGTAATTATCGACAGCAGACCGACCGCGTTCAGTTGAGCTGCTACGTCACGCCAAGCTCGCGAATACAAAAGTTTGCTGAGTTTTTTTGACGACCTCGCCGACGAAATGAGAATATGCCAAGGACGTTCCGTAGACAAGTTTCATGGGACGACGCTTCGACACAGCGGTAGCGTAATGGGGAAGCCGAACGAATACCGAACAGTAGAGGCCGCCGGGAATTAGCAGAGGGCTGTCGCAGCAGCGAGGCGTCATACTCCTCGACGACGGCCGTCTACTCAAATTAGAGAGAAGAAAGTATGCAATCATCTTGTTCATAGATCTCACTCGTTCGAAAGTGAAAACACAGACTGTCAAACTGAATCTCCAAGTATGAGATTTGCAAAGTGAAGTATGAAAATGGAGAGGAACCGCTCTCCCGCCAAAGGGAAGCGACGATGATAAGCTGGAGCATATTTGACTAGAGGATTTAGCACATTTACGGTACCTGGCACCTGGTTCGGATAAATCCGGTCAATCCTGGAGGGGAAGCGAGTTCGTAAGGACCGCTGCCATCCCATAGGAGTCCATACTGGTAAGTATCTTGCGGAATGGCATCCCCAAGATACTTACCGGTTGGGGGTTTAGTCAGTAAGAATCTGACACTACCGCGGCGAATACCCAACGTATCGCCCGGCGTCTTATGCAAGATTACCTTCAACCTCAGGTTATAAAAAAAAAAAAAAAAAAGTCCATACTAGAATCTCTGTTCTGAAACTTAGCGTTGAACGACACTGAGGCTTAGTACATTGAAGGCCGTCCTAGCCATCTTAGTCCTAGAGCGCGGGGAGAAGACACTACAAGGATGTGCGTGAGTCTGTCGATATGATGAAAATTAGTATGGTAGGGCACGGCATAGAGCTAGCGCCCGAAACAAGCAAAACTTCTTACGGGTTGGAAGATGCACGGAGACCTCCGCTTAGCACTGAACGGGGTGAACACAAGGATCAACAAGCCTACCTTATGCACTAGTGCAATCATGGATACGGCCCTCTCGGCAAACGTGCACGCTGACAAAGCGACCGCGAAACTAGAAAATCTGACAAACAGCCTGGCCAAGATCCTGCCGAGTACACGCGCAGCAATAGCAGGACAGAATTCGGTTTCTCGCCTCGATAACGGAGTTTACTTTACGCCGCTCCTACATGTGAATCAAGCGCTATGAGGCTGAAAACAAATAGCAGAAAACTGCAAAAGACGGAAAGAAAGCTGGTAATACGAATAAGTAGTGCATACACAACAGTTGAGGTAACGGCGATATTCGCGATAGCAAGGCTAGATAATGCAAAACCGAAGCTCAAGACAGACGCTTGGGTAGTGGCACGATGAATGGGCCAAGATACCTGCGGAGGTACCGGGTCATGCTCGCCGTAGAGAATTGGTTCAGCAGAGAGCATGGACACGTCATCTTCTATCTGATGCAGGTATTGAAAGAACACGCATAAGTACTGCTAAAAAACCAAGTATGTCACGTGCGAGACATGTGAGATGGATGACCTGACCCAGAAAATTTTTTTTGCCCATTACTTGAAAACGTACGACAGGAATCATGGGCAATAGCATCTCCGGTAGTTTGCAATTACTGTTTTTTGGGACCAAGGTGCAGTTGGTTTGCTAATGTGTGCAAATATAAACGTAGACACCCAGAAGAAAAGAACACTTACAACACCAGAGAAGCAGGTATATACTACAATATTGCACACATATTTTACCCAATCTGGTGTGTAAATAAATCATGTGTGAATATTGCACACACTCAATAGATCGATTGGGCCAGCCATAAATTTACAGTACGCGTAAAGTATGCCAGAGAAGTATGGCAACGAGTCTTTTTGCAAAATTATCCCTAGGTAGAAGGCGTAGGTATCCCCAGGCTAGAAGTTGACTATACATTGACTAAAAATACGCTTCGACGGTCAACTTTGTAGGGCAGCACTATCATATACACATATTCATATGTTGTCGAAATATCAAAATAAAAAACTAAAATACAGCGATATGCCTGTTTGATCGTTGGAACACGTTATAGCATATAGTACCATGAATACCAATATGCCAGAAGATGTTTGAAACTGGAAAAGAGAGAGCATATATTTGCCAACGAAGGCTCCGCCAGCGGACCAGCTTCACGACCCAGATTGGAAGACGATTTTAAAATAAATTCAACTAGGCAGGAGAATGTTTCTAAAGTTCACCTATTTACTGCCCGTTCTCCATCCCAATGTAAGTCCCTTTTATTTTTTTCAAAGGTAAACACATTCCAAAGTAACACCAACATGAGCAATCATAATGAAGGTAATATTAACAGCAACAATATCAACAACGGCAACAGGAACAGCTACAGGAATAGCGATCGCAACAGCAGATGTAACACCGCTGGCAGCTATGATAACGGTAGTAAAATCAACATACAGCGGCAGAAAACACAAAGAAAGACGACAACGACGACAACAACAACAACAACAACAGCAACAATAGCCACCGTTAAAAACGCAAAGGCAGCTTGGCTGTGGCAGACCGATAGTGAGATCAATGCAAAGTGAAATGTACGGCGTAGGAAAAACATAGGACTTTACTTTCCGATTCGTTTCGTGCGTGTATGTGGATGTGTACGGGCGGTTGCATATCTAGTTGTTTGTGCGGGTACGTGCGGATTTGTCTAGCAGACCGGCCGGCACATGGGACCTTTAGGTATTGGTTAGTGTTCAGTGCACGTCCACTGCACGTAAGGTATTTTTGTAATAGGAACAACAATGTCGTCTTCAACTTTGGACTACTGGACCACGTTCCGCTGTGACAACGTAGCATCGGCTACGATGACATTCTTTTGGGCGCGGTTGCTGCTCCGTGTTACTTCACGGCCTGATTTCACCGAGAACATTACAAAGGACCGCTTCGGTTGTAGGAATACGCCCGTTGTAACGGTCGTCGACCAGCTCTCCTTGTTCTCGTGCGCCCTCAGCTGCACGAATATATAAACTTCACTTCGCATAATGCGCTTGAAAGCGCCCCTGTTTTTATGGTCGGTGCCTATTTCGTCCTACTATCACTCGTTATGATCGTTGCATTCCTCCGTTTCGTCAAATCACAGTTTCCAGGGTTTGTTCACGATTGCCGGGCGCTAATCTCGTTCTCGTTACTGCTGTCATCTACATCGCAAGATTTTTTTGTCGTGTTGCGTATTTATTTTTATTGATAAGGTAGTTGATAATGTTTTTTTTTGGGAACAAAACGTATTTCGTGAGCAGTTGGTGTGACAAAGATCTTATATTGGCCTTTTTGTCAACTGCTCGAGCAATCCTTTTGCATGTTATACATCGGCGTTTAACCATTCACGTAGCAGCTTGTCTCAATTATAGAGGTTTATTAACCAGGCTTGGGGAAAAGATAAAAGGAAAGCAGACTTGCGGCCGTTATTAGCGGTCAGGCCGGATTTACATCTAGTAGATATAATTTCCATAGCAAATTACCTAAATATACATTTTCCACGATCAAAACCACCACGGCCGCGTCTCGTCTCACAAATAACAACATCCGACCAGAACCAGAGTCTATTTGGAACAGTGATCGACTTTTGTACCTAATCGAGTGTACGTAGCGGAGCAAAGCCCTTGAAGCAACAAGAGAGACCTGGAGGCGTGAGTTACTGGAGTACTCGATAAGCCTATTAAGCTTTCAGTGTCGTTTCGTGCCCAACCACTAACAAGAATAATTAGGTTATCTTTGGCGTCTGGCGTAATTCCTACGCAGAAATAAAGCATGCCACTATTACTACGGTATAAAGCATCTAAATATTGAACGATCTCGCTAATGGACTCTCTATCAAAGATTACCGAAATGCGTCTATTAGCACTTGTCTAGGCCTACCTAGACCATTTCTTCTAGCCTTCTTCCTGCAAGTCAATTCCCATTACGCCGAGTGAGATCTTTGACACTTGTGGCAGAAAGTTGTGAACTCCGTAGAGAATAAACAAAGTAAGCGTAGCGGCGCTTAACTGTTTGCGTCATTAATTCTTTCTTGAAATGCTTGATTATCTCGTCTGTAGGTTTGTGAAAGTTGAATAGTTCCGGTGAAAAAGCATTCCCTAAACTTAGCTGTAAAACACGTACTCGTGCGAAGAGATAGCATTTCTAAATAATTATGCGTCTTATTCGTGTTGAAGTAGAGTTTTATAGCGACCACATATAACGTGCCTAAGCCTAGAGTAAATCAGCAGAGTAACACGCACTGTCGCAAATATTCCGTACATCCACACGCACATATATATATATATATATATATATATATATATAGCCTGCAGTTCTGAGTACATCATTTATACCGATCATAACCAGTATTTAGTAAAGTGGTGAAAAGTTGTAATTTGTGAAAAAAAACATCTACAACAGTTGACTTCACCTTGCTTGCCGCTTGTGAATAGCAGGAAACCTACTACCGGTGATTGGCGACGTTCGAGCGGAGCGCACGCTTCCACATTGATCGTAATGCTACTTTTTTTTACACACCCAACGTTTGGCTGTGCGTATTACTCGTTTCATCTGTTGTAATGTCGCGCTGTCTAGGCTCCTCTGCCAATCCCCTGCCAGCGCAGCGTAGTGCGTTCTCTAACCTGCTTTTCTCTGGCAGGTTTGCGCGTGGCGGGTTCTCCTGTTTTATTAAAACGCCCACTTCCGCTAGCGAGAGATGAAAATTGTTCATCTCGTTTTTTGTCTTCTGTTTTGGTCTCTTCATCTACTTTGGCTTCTGCTATTGGTAAGTCGCTCGTTGTTATGTCCGGCGTCCTCGTGGCGGCGCTGGACATGTTGTTGATCTGGACAAGAAACGCCAAAAGGCCAAAACGCCGTGCCTGTCGTGCCGTAGTTGTGCCCAGTCGTCATAGGCTTTTTTCTCCTTTGCCTTGTTGCTGCCTTGTAGGGCCTGCTACGCTGTATCCGCTGCGTCCGGTGGCCTACAAACCACGATTCGGGTGATAGATACAGGCCAAGCAAGCAAGTAAGCACGATACACAGCCATTTTTACCACCACCACACGACCGACGGAACAAATGCCGAGGTCAAACTAGAAGGCGGAGCGCAGACGAAGACGGTGGCGGTGCCCGCAAAGACATTGATATTGCCGGTAAGCGTTCGGGAGCGGCTAGAGGAGCACGGAAGAATAGGAGAGAGGCGCGGAAGAGCTAAACGGAGATGTGGGAAGAACAGGTAGGAACAACGTTGTCAAACGACTGAGTGGAGTGCTCGTTGTCAACGAGGTGGGCACCGACCGTGGGCACAGATGGGCGAGTTCGAAAAAATGTGAACAAAAATGCAAAAAAGGAAAGTCAAAAGGATAGACGAGCGGAGGAAAGACGACAACCGCAATGAGGAGGAACGCAGGTGGAAAGGGAAGCAAGATAGTGGCGGAAATGGATAGATAAGGCTGCCCTAGGCCAAAGTGATGGGGCGGAGGAAAGGGGTTGAGCACACGAGGCAGCCCCCATAGGTGGTAGAGTCGCCGGTGAATGAGATCTACCCCTTAGAGGAGGACTTACACGACGAGGACGAAACAACGGCAACGCAATTGTATGGGGTGAAACAAAGAGATAATGGAAAAATAGACAGAGAGAGAGAGAAAGGGAGAAACGATCCACGCTCACATTTTTGTTCACGCGTTTCGCCCTGAGTCCTCCGGCTCAGCGATACAGTTTTATTGTGTTAGCGTGTTCGTGCTACAGCGTCTGCATACGGTCTCATCGGACTAGCGCCCTTTGCCCTGCTTCTAGGCTTTCATTGTGGTGTTGATGCCGTCGATATTTTTTCGTGTGTATCAATGAGCCCGAAGGACGAAAAATTGGCCGTCGGCGTTGTGGCGTGTTTGTACATCAAACTCTGTCAGGCTACTGAACCCAATGGCGTAGATGGCGCGTCGACGTCACTCTGCTTGCGGTTATCCTCCCTCTTTCAAACGTTTTGGGTTGACCTTCAGTCAACATTTGACGTCTACGGGACTGCTTTCGCGTTGCTTCGTGCGACAGACCTCATCAATGCAAATGTGCAACGGTGGGGCTCGAACCCGTGCATCTATGTGTGTCCTTCGGTCGCGAGGCGCACGCTAATGCATCACGCCACCGGGCTCGACACGTGTCCCTCCCTATCTTGCACAGACAAGCCGTAAGATAGTATCATAGCTACCTGTAAGCGGTATAGAATACAGGCCACAGCAAATCATTAAGCAACGTGGACAAAACCAAACTACTTAGCTCCACTTTAGTCGAATAAAGTCTAGACATGAACTCATTTAAAACCGAACAGCATATGGTTCCCGACCTTTGACCTTCCTCTACGTTAATGCTGCATCTGAATCGTTCTTTTGACTACTGACTGCAGCAACGAATCTCTCGAACAAATAGAAATACACAAAGGACTTAATATGGAATTTCCACAAAAAAAAACATGTATGAGCCGGCTGTCTCTTAGCTTTTCCTTATTGATGTTCCAATGTCTCGACGCTTGCTTTGGTAAGCGCCCGGTCGGCGAGTGAACGACCTTAACACATGGCATCCTTATGTATGTTTAGGCATTAAGGCATTAGTTTACCTTGTTACATACCACGGCGATACCTTTGCACAGATACATAGATAGAACGATCGATCTAGAGATGTATCGCATGTGAACATGGGCTAGATAAGGTCCAAAGTACTAATATCAACAACGAAATCTATATTTTTTATTTTTTATAAGTTGTAGGGTCTCCCATTTAAGACTGTGACTTATCTGCTTTTCCAGGATGAGCACACCATTGACGAACACGGTATCACCGAACAAGTGCCATTGTATTTAAGTCTGCATAGCAGACGACCGGGTGATACTGTCGACGTAGAATAGATTATCTGTGATGACTTGCACACTGCTAAAAAACAATTCGTATATATATATATATATATATATATATATACTTGCTGCAGGTACGCGTCCTAGAGGTGATATGCAACCAATATTACGTTTGTATAACGGCTAGCATTGTTTGTACATGTTAAGTGCAAACATGTAAATGTTGTTACAGAAATATGAGCCAGCAAAAACAGGGACATTGTTTGATGCCAGCCTCAACGGCCTCATAAGATCACCACAAGCGACATTATCGCCATCGTCTGGCTACCGCTCAGTGTGCTCTGTGCGTATCGATATTGCCTGGCACTATTAAAAGACATGGAAACAGTTTCTGTGCACAATGCTATTGTCTGTGTCAGAAATAACCTTTTTTGGTGATCTGAGCGTCCGACGTGCAAGGAAGAGCACGCCTGGAAATCTGTGGTTCTCTCGCCTACATCGTCTCGCTCTTAAAAGAGCAATAAAAGCAACAACAACAACAATAGCAGCAGTAGCAGCATTGATGAAAAAGCACACCCTCCACCTTAACAACCTCGGGCAACATCTGCACTGAAACAGTATATGAACGGCGAGCAGCGACAGAACACGCCAGATCTTCCTCGCTTCAGCCTGGCGTGTTGGGAATTGCCATGAACACGTTGTCAACGTTAGTGTTAGCCTGTGTGTTTATTTATCTGTCAGTCACTCAGTCAGGGAATCAGTCGTTCATCGATCGGCAACTAGTCCAGTCATCGGAGTAGTTAGATCAACTCTGATGTCTTATACTTCTAGTCTGGTGCCACTCTCCTTTTGTGCTGTTGTTCCCGCTGCTGCTAGGTGTGTTGCTGCCGCTTCTACTGCTGCTGCTGCCGCTGTTGCTGCCGGTACTGAAACGGCAGTTGCCGCCCGATCGTATCGAGATCGCATGTTCGTACCGTTGCCAATGTAGTGGCGATTTACGTGCCAGCCTTACTATCCAGTACTACCCCCGGTGGGTTTGAGTGTTGCCAGTTTGCCCATTCGTCTTTCCCTAACTTGCGGGTTCTTTGATCCCCTCCTTGTTCTCCATTTCTCTCCCTGTTTTCCGCCCCAGAGTAGAGAGACGAACTCGATTTCGACTGGATGCCCTTAACGCAGCAAGTGTCAATGATACGGCGACGTTGGCTATTTTGGCTATATTACACGTTAACAATGTAAGCGACAGGCATTTTGTATGCTGGCAATAATACATGGCAACGGCTAGCAACTAATTGCAACCACCAGCCGCATGACTGGACTATGATGAGGATGTCAATATGGCCATATGTCGCATGTTCTCACAACGCAGAACGCGAACCGTTTTGAATACGGTCGGATGGACGAAAGGGAGGCGGTGTCGGAGGTCGTTGCGATGAAAGGTGCAGATTGTTGCGATGAAGGGTGCAAGGCGTTTTGCGGCTCTCGAGAAAGCCGATAGCACCCGCATACGCTTCGAGAGTAGAGATAACGTCGAATTCATCAAACAGCAAGAAAGAAGGCATCGTGGAGTTTACTATTGAGAGTGGGCTGAGTTCCCACCTGGCATGTAAACGCTGCTGATCAAGCTGAATGAAGTCACTCACTGGCTAACACGGCGGGGCGCGGTCGCCAATGTGCGACGTCGAGACAGACCGATAGCCGACCGAACAACATCGAAACGGCATTATTTATGCATGGATTAGGGACTCGTACAAACGATAGTTGCGGTCGCGGCTACTACAATAAGAATAATAATGATCTCAGTGCTATTTATTAGTGGTTCGCTGTACTACCAACTGAGCAAAGGCTTTCTCTCTCTCTCTCTCTCAACATATATCTCTCGTAGCGTAGGGCTGTTTTCTGGACCGGACTATCATGTAGATGATATCTCCCTCCCCTCATCGTCATACGTCTGTTTCTGCTCCAAGTAATGAAAACAGGTACCAGCCCATTATGTGGCCGTTACCATAGTTGGCCGTTACCTCAGCAAACCACTCTGCATCGAAACTCGTCAAAATGAACAAACAACATAGCCCGGCTCTAAGCTTCATAATTACGACTAAGCGCATCGACCGTGCTCCTGCTGCCTTCGGCTAGAACTCTGTCCACAATTGTTACGGCTAACTACTATTATAAACGTAGTAGTAGTAGTCGCATTTGTTAACGTAGTTGTCGCTGAGTTGATCTTGTTTTTGTTGTGATCGGCGCGGCTGCTATTATTGTCGTTGTCGTTTCACGTTGAGCAGCTGTCACTACGTTCACTAATGCTTTGAATGCTTTGTATGATATGTTATCGTTGTGGCGATAGCGGCTCGGCTGCAGTGTACCTGGCTATTGATCAACACACACACACATGTATATCCAATTTGTCAACACTTTTGACATAAATAAAACAAAAAAATGTTTACTTTCAGGCACGCTTCAATGTTGACATCTAGTTTACGGATGCTCGTTATAAACGTACACCGTATTTTTGAATCAACTGTGTCGGCCTACTGTGCGTCTTGTGGTCGGTCGGTCGTCTACCTGAACCAGAGTTCACTCACATCGATTTTGGCCAAGCCAGACAAAACGTATGAAAAAATAGGGTCCAGTAATCCTTTGCGACCAGAGGCCGCATTAGACTCTCACATGTGGAAGCCCAATTGGTTGGTCATCTCGGAATGACCGGAGTTGACAAAGTTTTGCCGCTCCTAATGATCCGTAGGCCTAAACTTTTGTATTCACTGACTCTTATATGGATACATCGTTAGAACCGTTCTCATAATACACCAGGTGAAGGTGCGCGTGGTCGTAAGATTATTATTTTGAGGTAATGAGCGTGAAAGCTAATAAAATAATTTCATTTTTTACGATTTATTATCTAAACAATTATGCCGCATTCTCTGGGCGGCGTTATATGTTCTTTGGACGACGCATGGCGTTATATAATCTTAAAAATAACTAATAAATATTCTTCAGAAGAATTTTCTTAAGAACACGACATTGTACTTAGTTTCATTATAGGAAAACTGGTTGTCTCCCAATTGCACACTTTGTGCTTCTATGTAGGGCAACAACAACAATAGTGTCACGGATTTTAGTAATATAACTCTCACTCTGAAACAAGACTTCTCAGAGACCACGTTTCACTGTACAAAAAGATTTGCTTTTACGTGATCTGCAATTTCTTATATCGCTCTCGAAATCTTTCTGGGGGACGACCCTGTATAAATATGTATATTTATATATACATATATATGTATATATATGTATATATAAATATATATATATATATATATATATATATATATATATATACATATATATGTATGTATATGTATATATATATATATATATATGCATATGTTACACATCTACCAGTTCCGAATACGCGGAAAACAGATCGCATATGTGCTCCCAAGTTATTATGTAGATATGTTTTCATATGTGTTTGACATGCTGCCGCGCCAGAGTCTAGAATAAGTGATGATGGCGTGGTGCCCTGCTGAGCGAAACGATGCGTAGCCTCGTTCTGCTCGCTGAGCTTCGTAAAGGATAACCTCTGCCCAGCACAAATACGCCGACCGGGTTTTCCAGCTGCGTTTTTGGCTTTGACCACATCCGCGCTGCTGCTGTTGCTGCAGCTGCCCGAATGTTCGTGAAGCTGAGCCTGCGTTGCCGCGTGTTTTGCTATAAACCTTCACGTGCCTTCTCACTCCGTTATCGATCTGCTCCGATTACCTACCCTGGATGCGGCAAACAGTAGTAACAACATTAACTGTTTATAAGCAACATTAATTTAAAGCTATGAAACCCGATCACAGTTGACGCGTCGAAGCTTTCTAGCGACGGAGAGCAAAGTGTTCGAAGACGAAGAGAGAAGGGAATTTGAGATGGATCGTTTTTTGAATTTATTGACAATGCCAAAAGTAACCCGCATTGTCAGCTATAGCAGAGGAGGAAACGAGCATGAAATAACCAGAGCAACACTAATAATAATAATAATAATAATGACGGTTGATTTAATTGCAGAAATCGCATACCTATCTCGATGTGTTTCATTTTTTACTCGAATCGTATTTAGCAAAGCGAATTCTGGTATTCTCCAACAAAATAGATTCTCCTATCATACTGTTTTTTTTCTCAAAATAATAGGAACCTATCCAATTATGAACACTACGCGCCATCGACTGTGACAACACTGGACAAAAAACAAACAGCCTAGTAATCTACTTATAAATCACTTTCTGTGCGAAACTCAGCAGTTCAGGCAGGTGTTATTCGAGACGGCAGTTTCAGATTTAGCAGTGAAGACCGCTCAGGTTTCATGACGACGCGTACATAAACACGAATAGGCACACAAGCCAGCTGCGCTTCAGGGGGTTAGGTTAAATGGCAGCAAGGCCGCTTGTAGACTTGTCCGCCCGACGAGAAAAAACAATGCTGCACACACGCAAGAAACCAAAAGACTAACAGTTAGATTAGGCTAGAACTGTCGCCAAAAATCATTTGCATGAGTACCGTTCTCGCTGCTTATATTAAATTACTGCGTTTGTTAAGTTAAACGTACTGTTCTAACAGAAGTATCCTACTTTAAAGGCAAATTTTGATTACCCAGCTTACTCTACTCATGATGCACGATGGCTCTTGCATTTTCTCTTTAAAATTATTACCTTCTATGAGCGCCATTTAAGTACAGTTTTGATAGCTTTACGCTAGATTAGCTTGTGGTATAGCCAGCGATGAGAAGCTTGACGAGTGTTCATATGTTTCTCATATGGCTAATGCATATTTTCTGCTTACAAGTTTCCTAAAGATAAAAACAGTTCCGCCAGTCTCTCCAGTCTTCTTCAGGGGGCGTAGTTGTGCCGCGGGTCTCTGTACTCTAATGAGCAGGTGCGATATCGTTTTCTGCCTTCGCATGCTTGCTCGGGGGACTGGAAACGAAGCCCACCCTCTGCATAAGTGCACTCTTTGATGTGCGCTGTACAGTCAGCACATGGCCATGATCACACAACCCCTCAGAAGGTCTTTGCATGTGGCAGCACGCTCATTGTATGCGACAGCTCTTGATGAGTTCCCAAAAACTTGACATTTGTCTGTCAGACATACGACGATATCGCTCGAGGGTCGCTGTAGCGCCCACGCTTTGACCGTGTAATTTAGAGCCCCAGCCATCTGCGACGTTTGTCGGCAAAATAATATGCACGTATTTCATTCTGCAAAAGCACACGCACCGTACATGCCACGCATTATACTAGTCAGGTGAGCTGTTGCCGAGTGCGGTTTAGAAGTAAATTTTTTTTTCTCAAGGATGGCGGTAGGTCAAGGCTATGCCAACAAAAGTTAATAAAACAAAAAAAAAGAGAAGCACTGAAAGTGGATTACACTCATGAAAAACGTTTTCGTTATGTATTTGTTGATAATATCTTTACCCTAGATCTGCAAGTCTCGGAAAGGGCGGTTTACCGAGGTCGCGTCTGAAGCAACCCGCGACTTCTTCTGTCAGTGTCGCTGGCTTTTTTCCAATCGGTGCTGTCAACGCGCACAGGAATATAGCCACAACGCGGGCGTGAAATGAAGTATCAATTAAAGTACTATATCAAGGTACGAGGATCCTGCGCAAAATTGAACCACAAAGTACGGTGTTTCTACGCGCTTGGCATGATTTTAAATGAAACTAGCGAAAAAGCTGAAAAGGCAGCATGATATACAAATGGCAGATCTAGGAGACAGCAGAAAACACGCGGCGAGAAAAGACAACGCCCACTGCTACACCGAATGTTTAGTAGCGTTATTAGCTAGCACTCGCATAGGCGGGTGCGAACATCAGGAGGACATTGATGGTTTTTTGGTCCTCGTCACCCTTTTGCAACCGTAAACGGGTTCGTGTGCAACGTTCGCGCCAGTCGCACTCGTATATATATATATTTATTTTTTTGTCTGAGATGTACAACGGCCTCGAACGGACAACGTATCACACAAAGGGTACGGGAGAAAGCCTGGGGCGTTTATCACCTAGCCATTGCCTGTGGGTCGGCAAGCACTGTATGCCATTACAGGCTGTCGTCTCCTGTCGCCCTGTGGGACAGTCACACCGCAGTGGCCGCTCGTGTACATCGACGGACTACAATGGAAGGCCGCCACCGGCCACAAATTGCAACGCTATTACGATTCTATTAGGCGCAACATAAATTACACTGTTGGATTTTATTGTCGGCCCGGACATGGCCGGCCGTAGCGGCGGTCGGCGGTACCAGCAAGAGCAAGCAGCGTACCTGGCTCGCGTACCGTTTCATCAGTTGCTCTCGCGATTCGATACTAAGCGGCGCACTGCAGGGCACAGGACAGGCTTGCGGACATGCACATTGACTACGGCAGACGTTACCTTACATTCGGTAAATATAACGTGCATATCTGCAATCTAAGTTGATATAATGTATATAAATATATACACCGCAAACGAGTCGCCTGGTAGCATTGAGTTGTGGCAGAATATGCAGACGGGAACTCACAACCATATATATATATATATATATATATATATATATATATATATATATATATATATATATATATATATATATATATATATATATATATATGTATATATATATCCTCCGCACCGTTCTTAGCGTACCCCTTTAGTAATCTGATACCACTCAGCAGTAAGTCTGCCCTTTAACTAGATATGGCACCTTATTTGTTTGCGGGTTGAATATAACATACATTCTATGTATATAAGGTGTATGATAATCAAGGATAGATTTCCTACTAGAGACCATTTATTTTCCGTATGGTACATTATGTATGTGTTACACATATTACAAAATATTTTTAGATAAGCCAATGTGCGTAGCGGGCGTGTATTTTGACTATCTTGTGTCCGTTTCGTTTAGGCCAGGTCGAGACCACTTCATAAGTGCGCCCGAACGGAGGCGGCGTTTCCACGTTGTATGCCAAAATCTAGATGTTGTTTAAAAAAGGATGACGACCTGCTGTCACCGGATGACAGGTTCAACGAAGCAACGAAGAATATTTTCTTAGCTTGTTGGTTTTTGCAAGGCGGGCTGCATAGCCAACTTGGAATACGCCGCCACCAACCATAGAAGGGGCTAGGGAGTCAATAACCGTTGCATCCTTTGTGTAATATATATATATACATAAATACATAATACGAGTTGGTAAGGCACGGAAGCCCAAATTCGGGAAACCACTGAACTGAAAGTTAGTTTTGATTGTCGTTAAGGATAACATTATCAACATATATTCTATTTCGGAAGAGCGCTCTTCTGCAGAACCGTCAAGAGCGGTAAAGCAATAAAGACTTACAAAATGCCCAACCAAGGGCTTCTCTTGCTCGCAGCTTCTTGTAAGAGGCGTGCGCCCGACCTGACGTCAATGAAGCTATATTGGGCGAAAACCTTGCGACAAAATTTAACAGGCTCGCTCTCAAAGCTCATAGTCGACGTTGGGCATAGTTATCTTTAGAAGGCGAACTGGACTAAAGAGGTTCGATAAAGGTTAGTAAGCTCTACTAAAAGGCAAATACAAATGTAATTAAATTTTCCCAAGGCGCGTATCGTTATATATATATATATATATATATATATATATCCATGTGTATATATATTTTTTTTCAGGGGGCCACATCAAGGATCCGTACCTCGTTTGCGCATATTCAGACATCAACCCTAGTGAACGAGCTCATTGCTCCATTTATCACTGACTTCCTGATGGGCGTCAAGGAAATGGAGAAGTTCTAAGGCAAGTCCAATGGAAGGACTTGTATTTTAGCAGTGCCACTCAAAGCCGCTGGGACTTCCGACAACTGCTTTCATCTCAGGGTTCATTTTGTAACCTCTAGTCTTGCAGAAACGACCACACCACGGAAATAGCATAAAAACAACTCGGCAACTTGATGGAAAAAGCGGTATTGAGCAAAGGGCAAAACCGTATCCATAAAATAACACAGACAATAAGAACAAAAACAGAATGTGTGCTAAAAACAACTAGAGTAATACACATTTATTACATCAGCACCGTCATATTTAACTTACAGACAGTACTTACCATAGATGACTACTATTTGACTCTCTAAAAAAAAGGAAATCTAAAATAAAATTGGGTTGAAACTCAATTTCGAACAATGATCAAACGATAGCGCGAATAGCCGCACATATCTACAGAGCACATACATCTTTTAACCTTATTGATGTATCAATATTTGAATCCATGCCTCATTTGTCTAAACTACTAACTACACTTATGAAATTACGGAATGGTTTTATGAAACTTGGAAAATGTCCGCATTGCGTTTGCAGACTAAGGTGTTATTACTAAATATCTAAACTTACGCAACATTTACGCAACCACACATAGAGCTTGAAATGTACATATACATATTCTTACATTTACTAGCTTATCTTATACTGACTTATTTACTAGCTAATTAGCTGTATTACATATAATAAACGCCATACGGCTGTCATAATAGTAGATACACGTTTACGTACGCCTGCTGGCCAAGCCGTATCAGCCAGCCGAAAATGCCATCACGCACCACAAAAGCACGTCGTTGCTGGCTATTGCGCAAGACGGTCCCAGAAACGCACGCTGGATGACTCCAATGAGAGACTGAGCAGGTTGAATGGCTACACGAAATTCGACATAGCCAGGAAGTAATACAGCTGCAGAATTCGCTTATTCACTAGGAGTAAATATTACCTTCCTATCTGGCTGAAAGAGTGAGAACTTGGAACTACTCTCAACTCGGGTGGATCTCACCGCCAAGGTAAAGGCTTACTTCGATGAGGTGATTCTCACAATGGCTATATCAAGATACGGAAATGCACTCCGAGACACATATGCTTATACACTGCGCACTCACACATACTCGTCCGTACACACAAGCATACAGAGAAATATGAGCAAACAAAGATCCGATGAATATAGCCGGCCATAACCTCCAATGGCAATAAGATATTCTCAACAGCTGGTGCCAACTTGCTGAAACTACCCATAGCAACGACACCGTTGCCAAATGAAATTGACAAGCAAAATGACGCCAATAACGACAAATCTGTCAACAGGTCGATGGCTGCGCCTGCAGACATCATCGGGGTCTCTATAACAGAAGGCGTCAAGCCTTGTCCGCCCCAAATGTAACCAGAATTGCATTCTTACGTATAATATATACGGCTGTGTCTGGGTTCATATTGGATTAAAAACATACCCCCTGTATTTGGCCAAACTGCCGCATGTACTGCAAATATCAGGTGCTTAAAGTACAATTGTTGAGTTGGGCCAGTCTACAGTATAATAATAATAATAGCAAACTACCTCACGTTTGGCCAGTGGCAGTGAAGTGAATTAAAGAGGAAACAGTAATGTTTGTGTCGGAACGGCTGTCGTACAATGCCAGAGTTCTTACACCAAATAACAGAATCTCGTTACTAACTAGTGAGTCGATACAACGAATAAACTTCTCATAAAGGTAAGCCACGTCTGAGCCAACCATTTACAAAGCGATCAAAAAGGAATATTTGTGAACGGAGTAGATCACACAAACTGAAGTATGCCACGAGTATGTCTGTTTCTCATAACTGGCTTTCTTTTCTAGGTCATTGCTTGCTGAATACTACAACCCATGGCATATGTCACCTGGGCAGCCAACCCCTAGAATCATAATTAGGGTCCCACACTCAGATATTCTTGGCCGAAATCTAATTCGATACGAATCAAGACAGTGTTTACGGCGAATAAATTACTGTGCCAGCTACATGGCGAAAGCGCAAAGCTACGAAAAAACGTGACGCCAACATCGTCGGCAAGTTTAATATCTGTGTCCTCGTATTACGATAGCCTTGTATTGCTCAGTAGACTACACAATACATTCATCATCGATAATGCCAATAGATTTACACCATTGCCTGAAATGATGACTGATCGGAATAAGCCGTAAATAGCTCGTTGCACGCTGTGTTGCGGTATTCGTTGGCTCGACATCTGTCAAAGTACCGCAGTTTGAGCAGTTCACAGACAAAAGACATCTCGATGCGGTACCAACTTCAGAGATCGCTTAAAATTTTCCGCGGTTTTGGACCGATGCGTATCGATTATGCCCTATGCCATCTCTAACAGTCCTACCGATGTGATAATAGCTGCTCACATTGCAATATCGTCTAAAAGTCGAAAAAAAATTGGAACGTTGGCATTGAACAGACAACATCGATACGCGGCTGACATAGAAACCGAAGGACGGCGAGATCGCGCTCGTCACCGATAATCGTTAGACAATTCTGCCGACGCGTCTCCGTCTTACGAAGCAATGCGAAGTCCCGTGGACGATAAATGTTGGCTTAGGCTCAGCCCAAAAAGAAAAAGCTTAGCCGGCAGATTTTTAACAGCTCTTGAACTGAGTAGACTGTCTCTGTGATGTGCACTGTACTCATTATTTGTTTATATATATATACGCACATAATATGTCACATCTTATATCGTCAATAGATATTTGTGAAATGAACCCAAGTTTGCATTTGCAGTTCCATTCTGACCACCAGTTACGATTGCTGTGGTCTTTACCTGCCGTCGTGTCGAATTAGATACAACAAAGAGTAATGATTGCACTTTTCTATCAGCGTAGGGTAAGCTACTCTGATTAAACAAGCGAATACTGATCTGAGAAGAACTAGATAGAGAAGCCTCTGCAGGCATAGCGTTGCGTAAGTCGGTTACGCTTTTTTTAGCTTTCTCGAAACAAGACTTTAGTGTGTAGGGAACACTGCATACTCTAGAACACTTTTTTACACTTGCATTTACATACCAGTACTGTTTAGTAAAGAGTAGTTAAGGAATTGCAACTTGCCACACGCCTAAACTTGCGGCGAAGATCAACGACTTGCTCTGGAAGGCAAAAGAGTGTAGTTCAAAATGTCTAATCCAGTACACAGAGCAAAAAGTATGCTAACGATGAAAATGGTGGCAAATAAAGGAATATTTGGAGGAACGGCCGGAAACATATCAGAGGGACGATTTCTGATCGACTGAGAATCAAAATCGTCTTTCCGCTTGTTTGCCATCATTTTCATTGCTAACCTGCCTTTTGCGTTAAGAACCTGATTGTGACATTGTGAAGTATACTCTATACATATAAGTATAGTATTTTTTTAGCTTCACTTTCCAACTTTCAGTATACATAAAATAAAAAGGTTACTATTCAATGACTTAAGTTGTCTTCTCGTAGGCGTTATGTAAGTGCGGCCAACCAAATTTGACTTATGTAGAAAGCTAAAGCTTTAACATTTAAATATTTGTGTTCTCGATTGTAAAGCTGATAATAAGAGATAACCGAGCTGGAATAAGTTTCTAACGGCCTAGAAGTGCAAAATGTTGTGTAGCCAGTATTGAGATTTCGTACCTAGTACGGTCATCAACCATATGCGCACGTATGTATGCGTCATTGTGTCATTTTGCAAAATGAACGTACCACCCATTACTCGCTTTGACAGACACTCTGAATCCGGGACAATCAGCGTCATGGACATGGCCTCTCTCTCTTACCCGTCAAACGACTGTGTTGTCCCCTCTTAAAATAACGATTTTAAACGGGCGTCGTTTGCGGAGGGCAGTACTAATTGCCCTCCAAGAGTTTCTACGCTATTGATCACTAATCATCAAAGTTCTCACCTTTTGACGCTTGCTCATTTATCTGGCGCTATATATATATATATATATATATATATATATATTATAAGTTCCATATAATACTCTAGAAACTTCAGGCTTCTAGAGCCATCATCGGCACTGGACGGGACAAGCTTCTGGCCGCTGGCCAGCCGCCTCGCACAGTGAATTCGAATCAGATTAGTCAAAGCTTTCCTTTTAGCTGCAGACGTCCCCGGTCAATGTTTTGTTAAGAAAGAGACGCTTTCGATTTCGTCATGTACCAAAAAACAACTTCCTCCCAAGTATCGTATGCCTCTCTAGAAATCATCTAGGATTCTCTACAACAAAACAGCGCTAATATATATATATATATATATATATATATATATATATATATATATATATATATATATATATATATATGTATATGGGACTGCATAAACGCATCCGATATGCGCTTATACGTCATATCTAATATTTAGCGCTACCATGTTTCAAGTAGAATGTAGGCTAGCACAATCATAGCCGACCGAACAACTACGTGTAAGAAATGTTAGCAAAGAGGATCTAATGTTCGCGATTGTTCGCTCTCATTGCTCGCTCAGTTTACAAGCGTGCGGTTAAATAAAGACTGCAGAAGGGCAGAACCGGTTCCCAATACAGCAGAGCGAAAGATCCACAATAGAATGCGCTGTGTAAGGACTCGAGAGCTAAGTGAGGCAGTGCATTTTGAACCACCGTCATTATCCGATTGAGCTTTAAAATTGATGCGTTACCACGAGCCGTTCGTGGATTGGTTCATGAGGACTTCAGGTATCAGTGTTACCCCACAAAAGTTAGACAGATCCTCTGTGACGTCGAAACGTGAGCAGACTTTCGCGACGTGGGTGCTTCTACGTTCCTTCAGGCACAAGGCAGCAGGCCGTGTCAATTCTGCTCTTACAAGGAAATACTCGCCGTAAACGCAATAATGCCATATTTTTAAAAGAAGACAAAAGTGTGACACATAAAGTTTGTTTGCATATTCTGTATTACATGAAAACGGTAGCTAGATTCTATATTTATTTGTTTGCAATACGTATGTCAGAAGACCGGTGCACTCGCTCACACCAGCCGATTAGTACAACAGTGGAAGAGCATATGAGCGTGTATTAGAGTGAGCACTCTAAGCCGCATTGCAAGCCAGATGTGTGGGACGTTATTGAGCGAGAATTGACATAACAACACAGATTCACTGCCTCCATTCAACAGGGCATTTGGTAAAACATGTTTAAGTAGAGTACGCCTGCAACAATGGTAATTGTAAACAATGCACAAGCGTGTATTACATCTGTAGCTTATCAGTAACCAAATTCCATCATCATGTGTACGTATTGTACGTGACTACATTAAAGCGGCACTACTGACAGGCGCATAGTACAATTAGAACTCAAAACCGCATACCCCATTGTATGTCGATTAAGAACGCAACCCCGTCTCGATGCGTTGTAAGTTAAACCAACTGGACCAGTACAACGCCAACTGTACTGCTAAAGTACAGGCGTGTGCTTGAACTAATTCGCTCGAACAACAAATACTGTCACATTGCAAGAATTTGACGATTCATCGTTTACCACTGCAGTCACTAGTGAAACTTAATTGGAAAGCACAAGTCATTTGAAGCGCAGCGCCTTTATCGACAAGCGGTGGTAACCCAAAACTACTCTCGGAGGGTTTTCGTATTATAATCTGATATTCTATTGCCCGAACATTTGATAGAGTTTCCCTTTCCTCCGCAAGCTCATTAGTCCAGGCATTGCCTACAGCCCGCCTCAGCCTTCACCAGTAAGTTTACGTTTCTAGTTTATGCTGCTAGGTCGTAGGAGTTAGACGTGCACATCGAAGCAATGAACAAGTAGTATATGAACATTCAACGTTATATATATATATATATATATGCGTGTTCATACATTCTCCTGTATATGACTTTTATGAGCAATCTATATTCGCTTTTCGTTGTTAGCTCAGAGCGGGGATAGCGAGCTCCCGTTTAGTCATTGGCCGTTGGTTGTCTCGATAGTAGCTGGCAGTTGCCCATACAGCCGGCCGATACAAGTGGCAGAGTAGAAAGTCCCGCCTATAACTTTGGCCCACGGCGATTCAGATAGGGAACGGCGATGGCCATGCCGCTGGGCTCTGTGGCTCTGCCAGGATGGAAGCCGTTCTCCCACTCATCTACCCTGCCGTGTGTCTGCTGCCTAACTAACTATATAACTAACCAACCAACTGATGAGTAACTCTCTAGGGCTCGAAGCAGGCCCGTCGCTCACAATCCCCCTCTGTGTAGGGGGGTACGGCCCCCTCTACCTCTTCTCCCCGATGGCGCTAACTGTACTGCCTCTCTGGGGCGCCGCATCATCCGTATGCCGGAAACAATCACACAACACTAGTCGTAGTGTAGCAAGCTTAGTTGTATCGATAACAACCGTAGTAAAAGTAATCGAAGTCGTTGTTGTTGTTGTTGCTGCTGCACGGCGCTCTAGAGCAGCTTAGGAATATGTCACGCCCACCTGCACCCTGTGCTCCCCCAGAATCACCACCTCTAAGATTACAGCTGATAAAACTGCCACCGTTACTGCGTGACTGTGGCATATATAAACAATACACAGTTTATTCAGCTACATTGACAAATTTGCAGCAGCAGCAGCATTCTAACTATTTCGCACATCGTTTACTTAAGTAATAATAATAATAATAATAATCATCATCATCATCATCGATGACGTCATAATTTATTTTACTCCACTATGTGCATACAGGTAAACGTATTATTGTTTTCTGCATTCCTCTGTTCACGGTTTTAGCACATGAGGTAATGGGAAGAGTGTGCGGTAAGTGCAGGTCAGTTCATGCGCAACACTGCAAGCGGTGCTAACGCACTATAATCATAATGAAACTTAATACTCAAGCAGAACAAGTGAGTGAGGTAGTTTGGTGTGATAAATAATAATATTCGTCATCATTATCATCGGTACCACTATCGCCACAACAAAAACCGTATGTTGTAAAGCAACTTCTTGTAAAAAACATTTCCTGGAGCGGAGGCAATTAATTTAACATTTATTCATAAACAACATTTTAGCATTGATGCAACATGGATTCAAGCAGAACGATCTCGTGCAAACAGACACACCCCATTCCGGTTTCTCCACGGTAAGTCTGTTGAAAAACAAGGAAGCTAAATAAAATAATGATTAAAATGCAAAGCAAAACATAGCATACGAAAAAGAATGATTAAAATGCGAAAAACAATAACAGAACATAAAATCTGAAGAGGTAAATATAAATATGTGCAGTGTAGAACTAGTCTGATGTTAGGGGCAGCAACACGACCTCATTGAAAAATCCATGGACCTAGTAAGATGAATAGTGCTAGTTATTAGCAGTGAATGTTTGTCGTCATTTCCATGATCGCTTGCTAAAGTCGCAACTGTAGCTTGTTCTTTATATCCTTATTACCTTTTTAAAACCGCCACCAACTGCCACTACTACTGTATTCATCTCTGACGTGTTCTCGTGTTAGCTTCATTCAGCCTTCTTCTGAAGTCCTCGTTGTGGCAAAATGATGCGAGGAGCTAAGCGCACGTGTGCAGCGCGTCTCGTACGGACAAAAGGCAACGAACTAGCTTAGTAAAGGTGTTGTGCTTCAAGCTGGCACTGCTGAAACGAGCAATCTTACGAAGGGTGGTATGTTTCCCGACCCGTTTTTAGTCATATACATCCACTAAGACGTCGAACACGCGCTACAAAAGCAGCGAGTCGTTGTGACGTTCTACGCATTGCGGCACATGTAGTACTTACACCCAACATCTGGCCCTAATACATAGTGTTACGCTATTGCTTAGTCATCACCGAATCATGTCTTGTCCAAGCATTCCACCCTCCAGCATTTGTTTCCAACCTGCTTCAGTCCAGGAAACGTTCTCCTGACCGGCCACAAGGAGCTGGCAAACCGGATTGAACGTGTCACTAAGAAAATATCCTCATAATAAAACGCTTTAACTGTACTACTAAGGGTACATGTAAGATGTTGCAGGTAAGTTGGAGGAAGGCAAAAATTAATTAATGGCGTTTCCCCATATGGCAGGAATTTATACAATGACCACGTTGTATCCATTCAGCGAAAACCGTTTAGGCAATTCCTTAACCATTGCGCTTTCGTTTAGACCTGGTATCCATTTTACGCCGACCTAGTTCACACACAGACACAGAGACACAAAGACATGCGCGCCCGCAATGGTCCAACCACTATCCTCCTATATGCTCCGTTGGGTAGTCCTCACCTCTTTGTGATGCGACAACGGGCGACGATATTCCAGAGGCGAAAAGCAGGCAGCACCACACAACGTTCGTAAACATATTCCCTGGGATGCGACGACACCGCATGTCAGAAGCCAACAGAGCGTACACCAGTTATCCGGATAGGCTATAGTCACGATTATTAAAACAGACCTGGCACGCACGCAGGGCACGTCTCCAGTCACGACTGGCCGCCCAACCAGATACCAGTGGTTGGCAGCCTCATCACAAGGCTATTTGCTTCTCGGCATATACCCATTGCGTTTTGACACGTATGACAACACTTTCCTAAGAGCCCTACTCTAGGACAATAGTTGAGCACAGTGATTGAGGCTCGAGGCGAATACCGAGACAGATATCTTCTTTCCTGCGCTGGCTTGATACAGTACTCCTGCCGGACAACACGACGAATCCCACACCGGATTTGATTGAGCACACAGTACACTCAGCAGATGAACGCAATATCAGCCAGGCCTGCTTGGGTTTGGCGCGCTTCGTTCCACAGAGCTCGGCCGTCACAATGGCGATAATGATCGCCCGTTAACGTACGCGTCACTCACACAAATGTGCTCTATTAATCGAGTTAGACTCGCTTAATTGTCCGACTTGCTGCCACCGCCACTGGATTTGATTTGTTTTTTCACTCTCTACCGGTAACGTTGTGCTTCTGAGCTTGTCACCCTATGCTCAAAGCAGTCACAACACAAGGCATCAATTGAGTTAGCTCTTCATACAGGAAAGCGGAATCAGGCGGCGTGGAAACAGGGTCCTCGCCGGAGCAAAGCGCTCTTCCAACTGAGGCTTTTGTCAAGGCACGCGCTGCTCGCGCCCTCTGCAACCCTCTGGGCCCTCAACAAAAACTGCGGCTCCAGGCGCCAGGGAGCGCCACGGTCGAAGCTGATGTGGGGAGGGCAACGTCTTGCGAACCTCGTCGGGGAGAGGACGGAGGCTGGAGGTCGCACTGCGGGGCCTGAGGGAGAAGGCTGTGCAGTAGCCCTTCAGGGGGAGAGGACATTACGCTGTCGCTAGCCGATCAGGGCAAGGAAGTATGAACAGAAAGAAGATCGCCGCAGTCGACTCAGGGCGGACGGAGCCGTTGCAGCAACTTATCAAACAAAGCCTTTCGCCGTATTTATACGCAATGCCGGCGATGAAAGGCGATCGGCCTTGGCTGAAGAGCGTGCAGAGGAAGTAAGAAGATCTCCGAAGCACAGTTGATCCTCGACAGCAACAGCAGCAGCAGCAGAATCATTGTGGGATGAGAGGCGGTCAGCGAGGGAAGTGGGCGGCTAGGGAGCGCTGATCGAAAACCGAGCATCTGCTTGCCGTTCTCTTTTATATCGTCGTTAGTACGCGTCGTAAATAAGAACATCTTACTTCCCTACCATACCACCAACACCAACACCATTGCTACTACTACTGCTATGACTACCAAGACTACTATTTGCGCGACCGTGTTCTTAGTCGACTCATACTCAAGTATGCGGCATCGACAATGCGCCGGTTTTCGTCTACTGCGCGCCCCGTCTTTCTGTCTCCTTCCAGCCGGCGTCCGATCCTTCTTGCTTCACTCTGTTTTCTTCGCTTATCCTACCTACATCGTAACCGCAGAAGACAGCAAGCAGGCTTATCGCACGGAGTGGTTCGTCCTCGTTGAAGCGCCTGAAGCACGTCCACAACATTGCTAGCTCAACAGCTCTTGTTCGCCTAGCGCTAGCGCCGTTTCCGCCAGCCAACACACTACACCGCGTCCTCACATAGACTTCGTCGGAGAAGCAACGAGGTGGTTGCCTTCGCGACGGACGTGGCTGTCTCAATTGCTCGTAGTTTTTGCTGTTAGGCGGTAGCTTTTCAGGAAGGATACGCTCATACTAAAATCAAATATGGTCGTACCTAGTACGCCTTGTGCAATGCACGACGTCCTATGCGTACCGTTATCGTAAACGCCAAACCGTTTTACCGAACTAGGTGATACTACTGCTGTTGACTCGAAACGTAACATTATTATGCAAATAAGTCTGCGATCTGTTCTCTCAAGTTATGTTTGCCAAAATGCGACTTATGACTTGGAGCCAACCAGATGAACAAGCGTTGGATCCTACCGATAGTGAAAAATGGCAACACGTTATATACGTTTTTGTATTAATAAAGTACAACAGAAAATGATTGTTTAACACATAACAAGCTAATATTCGCTAAGTACTGGTTTATTGGAAATTTTATAGTGAGACATGTTATATGTTAAAAGTACACAGTCGGTTGGCGAGCAGACGATGACACTTCTAAAGCACCGTGAGCGCACAGCATATGCTGTCCCTCTAAACTTAAACCGTCGTCCCGACGTTTTCCTTTTTAGTTGCATTTTGCCGCAACAACAACTGGATCACATGAAGACCACGATGACCACGCTATATTTGTCTGGCTCTTGTTAATTAAATCTAAAGCTAGACACTGAAGACACCCTCCATCTGCGTGACGACTTTACCGAGCGACTTTCAGGAGAACGGTCAACAGAGATCCCTTCTTTGCTACGTTGTAAATACTTACCCAATTAATAACTTTAAATTCGATGAAAATGATTCATGATTTAATTAAAATCGTTATTTCTTGCTTCAGAAAGTGGACTCGCCAGTTTACAAAATTGCCTCTGCATAATATTCGTGACTGTATACAAATTTGGGACGAGACGTACAATTTGCGTGATCTCCTGTTGCCGACATATACGGAGATTCATACTTTTTTTCTACCTTGTTAGTTCGATACTACAAACAAGTTTACACAAAACCATCCGATAAATAAATCAACTAACTAAGGCAACTAATGTTAGGTTCAATTTGGTAAAAACGAAACTCAATTGCTCCACCCAGAAATGATTTATCATTCTAGAAGCACATCGCCGTTTCCAGTAGAGCCTCATGCTTCAGATGGGATGGACGGTAAACCAAGAGAGGTTCTTCTGAATTCCACAAACGGTGGCTCCGTACACATCGTCCGTGTTGCACAGCACCACTTACTGATTGCTAGTAAAAAGACAGGTAACTCCGATTGTGAAAGACGCAGGTACAACTTGCGACGACACAAGTAAAATGCTACGCTACACAAAGAATGCAGCTGGGGTTGCATTATAGCACAATACATTGCATTGCAGGGTTTAAAACAACGCCGACGCTTCTAGTAAGCGGACCTTACGACAAAGCAAGCTTCATATTCCGAAATACCAACGCAATTTCCTACCAGAAAGGCTAGCAGAAGCAGCTTTAAGAGAGGTTATGAACAACATAAAAGAAAAATTCAGGGACAATCCGATGACCTACGCAGCTTTCATAGCTTTTAAAAAGCATTAAACTGCGAAACCAGGGACTGTCTGAAAGAGAGGCTTTGTTAGTACTTGAATGTGCGAGGGAAATGCATAACAGCGTAGTGTTTTGAAACCTTGTATGATCTAATTATGTATCAATGAAGATGGTGTCCACCTCATTAACCATCCATTAAACGTTTTTTTTCTTGAAGATTGCCCTACCTGTTCCCAGGTTATTTTCAAAGCAATTACGTATACATTCTCAAGACGACTTCTTTTCGCCTTTATATTATTGTGCCACGTGTCAACGAAACTCTTGCTTATGGCTGCAACTACACGTGATTTTCCTCTCACTCGTTCTGAGTGGCTGACATAAGACCAGGTTCGAACTGGTGTATTATTTGCCGCACGCATTGCACTCCGCAATACCTTAGATATAATGAATGAGCTTGAGGTTGGGCGGGTATGGGGGCCATTCTCCTAAGGAAATGCACTGTGGCACGTTCTCGTGAAGCCACCGTTGAGTTTGCTTTGCTCTCCGCTTAGTCAATTAAAGAGAGTCTCATCACTGTTAATACTGTTGAGATGTCCACTATCATTTAGCACTTCAAACATCAGGTTTTGCTCTAAGGTAGCGTGCTCGTTTCGCTGTGTTGCGGTAAGTTTGTTCACCTGCTGAAAAGTGTAAGGCATTTTACCTAGGTCACATTACGAGACTCGTCGAATGCTTCTATCTGAAGTTTGAAGATACGCCGCCAGGTCTCGTGCACTCGAAGTTGGTATTACAACAGACGCCTCGCTCTTTTTTTCGCGTTTGCCGTTGAGGTTGCAATCCGCATTGCGGTACTCCCGTGGTATGTAGCGATGCTGTCTCTCTGTATATTTTTAGGATACGCGACACAAATTGCTTCTTGACCCCGATGGGTGTCAACTCCTTGACATTCTCCACTGAACGTTTATCAGCCGAATGAAGCTTCGAACAAGAATCCATCGTGAACCCAACTTAAACGCAGCGAATGCCAACGATTTCAAACAGGCCGTAACACCACTATATCCTATCCTCAGCAATTGGCGCCTAACTGCTAAATGCACTCCTATTGGCACCGAGCAACCCTTCAATATATCAAGGTGTCTCTTCGGTTGCCTACTGACTGATTGATTCGGCGTGTTCGGCCGTTCTTGGCGAGGCGGAGAAAACTGGCGTCCGGTAATTATTTCGAATCATACCGTATTAACACCCGGGCTGGGTGGAGTGTGTTTATGTTACATCATAGTGTTTCGACACAACAATCAATCTAGCGTTTTGTCAGTTCTGCTATGGACCGAACCGTCTGACATATCGCGGCGTGGTATTTATCACATTTACTCCAGCATTGTTTGCATCGACATTCGTCTTGTGGTTTATGGAAGCCCTTCATGTTGCACAGAACGGGATGAAATCCGTGGGCTGCAAAGGCCGTAGTTAAATGCCGATCTTTCATCCCACTAGCCCTCCATCCAGTGCTCCCCATTGCTGCTTTCCTATAAATTCCTATGTCTATCTGACTAATTTTGGTTTGCTAGTTCCCCAAATAAACGTCAAAGGCGCACGTTTTTTTAAGATTCCATCGTTTTTGCAGATTGCAGGTGTTTTAATTAAATGAGTGTATTTAACGTGAAAGCTCAAGCACATGACATCACAGGATCTTGATTATTGCTAACTTTCCTAAACGCGACAATATTGCTTCTTCCCAGCCAATATTGTATTCCCTTTAAACAAAGCAGAACTTTCTTTCAAGTATATCGTTTTTCCAATTGAGCACTTTGTTTACTTGCAATTGCACATTTTGTGAAGATTTGCCCTATAAGCCATACAACATTTAGGAATATCATATTTATCCCTAAACAACTAAATTTCCCCTTTTAACTCCATGTGATAAAATGTTTTTCGAACCAGTTCTAGGACTCCCTTTTCCTATATATATATATATATATATATATATATATAAAAGGATCTCCCAGAATTTGTCTAATAAACTTTGGGGTCTAGTACAACTAGACGATTTTTTTTGCCAAAGTATGGCTTTATTTATTTAGGTTCTTTAGATGCACATATAATTTTTGACGCCGACTTGATTCGGCTACGGCAGAAAAGGGAGTCCCTTGCCCGTGGGCAGTGAACCAATTATCGACGCGGTGTTTCCGCGTTGAATTTCAACTGATATTCTGTGTAGCAAAAACTGCCATGCCCTTCTATCGGCGGTTGATGCAGCAACTCTAGATCCCAGCTCCGCCTAAAAGCTCCTTGTGATTTTTCCCATTGGGCCTAATGTCTCGAAGGCAATTGGTTGAACGATAAAGTTTTGTTCCAGTTCACGATATTTTGCCAACTTGCGATCTTCAGCAAGGCGAGCGGCTGCTTCGACCTCCCGGCTGGTATGGTGAGCATAGGAAGCGGCCAACGTGCAAGATACGTCGTATAAAAGGCAGCGACCTTCACTCCATGGAACTAGAGTCAGGCCGTCCGGACGCAGTTGGCTGTTGGCTGACAGACCGACCGGCTCTTTGACTCCTGGTATGTGGGCTGACTGCATTGCTCGGTGTATTACGTCGATCAAAGCTGAATGTCTTAAGAACCTACCGGCGCTCCTCTTTCAAGCGAAAGCATGCTCATCCGTAGAAGACACCGGTAAGTCACATCTTGCACAGTTATGTGCGAAGCAGACTGATTCCCCCCAGGTGCAGGCCGGAGGCGATGCGGAGTGTGGTATTGTCCAGCATCGTTCCCAACTGCGGCGAGGGAAAGGCCTGAAACTACTTTCCGCTCATCGGATATATCACGGCTTTCAATTGCGCCTGCTCTTTAACGTTGTTTGCCTGGATCATTAACCGCTCCTGGATCGACTTATCTACTTGCAAGTCTAAAGTCGATTGTAAAATGCGTTCGGGCAATAGACCCCACTTTTCTGCGTAGTAGCGGCGAGCTTGTTCAATTTGGGCGATAAAGCTAATGTAGGCATCCGGTGGTGTGATCCCTGACACTAAAATCTTAGTGTTCTTTAGAGACGCGAGGTAAGCGAAGCCATGCGAATCCCCATTCCCCCTGCGGACGTTGGAAGCGAAGCTTGTAACCACGAGGTTTGCCTAAGCTGAACGTTTAAGATACCCTGAAGGGTACTTCGCAAGGCTTCGTTGAACGATTGAAGCAGGTCCGGTTCAGCATAGGCTCGTGGGCATCGCAAGAGGTACATCAGCCTCGGAGTTAACAAACTCACACGAAGCAAGTAGAGTGCTGGGTGAGCATCAGCGAACAAGGTCGGAGCCTTTTTTAGCTAAAGATAAGTCAATAGGTTCTACCAGAATTGGCGCCCCTAGAAGTTCGAATTCGTTATCGGGAATCAACCTCGCAGCTGGCAGAAGATTGCGCACCATTTCAAGCATGGAGCCGAGTTAAGGGGTTCCTTTTAAAAGGGGAAGAACATTTTGCACTTGGCGTCGTTCAGCTTGAGTCCTGAGACCGCTTCGAACTCTTTTACCTGGGCAATGTCTCTCTGGATCGCCGGGGCGTCTCCAGCGAGAGTGCCGTCGTCCAGAAACCAAGGTCGAAATTCGTTAGTAAGGCGTGTTTGAAGTTCGTGAATAGCAATGCAAAATAAAGCGGGGCTACAGGTATCACCCGGTTGAACGCCGGAGCACGACTCGATAAACTCTCCCTGCCAATTTAGTCTTGCTTGGAAACCTGTACGTCTGGTATACCAACGGGTAAAGTCGGGGAAGGTAAGAGCGAACAGACTTAAGCAGGTGCTCTGAGCGGGTTAAAGGCGTTTTTGAGATCTAACTTAACGAGAACCTTCTCTGGGGCACTCCTGTTGTGGTCTACGAACGCCCGTGTTGCATGCACGGTCGCTTCCGCACCTTCTCTCATTCCGCAGCCAAGCTGATGCGGAGAGAACCATTGCGACGATGTCCAACATGCTCTTCCTGATTATGATTTTTCCGACTAAGCGGCGCAGAGTCAGGCCAACGGCAATGGGTCTGATGCCATCATATTTTTTGCGCAAAGTAATAAGCGAGGCGCCGTAGAAGACAGGGCGCACGAAATCAGACAGCTTTTCATTAATAGCAAGGTTTACAAAGCGTACTAGACTTAGGAGCAGTCTCTGCCGATAAAGTCCTTCAGATGACGCGGTCGTAGACCATCAGGGCCGCCGCCCGAGCTGTTGGCAAAGCTCCGGATGGCGTTGATGACATCTATTGCAGACACGGTGATCTCATGGGTCTATCCGGCAGATACAGGCGGCGGAGAAAAGGATAGATCAGGTGGAGTAGGCGGATGTTTGCCTAGGAGTGCCAGTCTCATATCGGCAGAGAGCGGCGCTACTGTGTCGGTGGATAAAAGGACCCTTGCTGCAGAGGAAACGTCGCCGAGAGCGAGTTTCCCCTGCACAACACGAATCATCGCAGAGTTGTTGCGCGACAAACTTTCTCGCCGACTAGGTAATGATGAACCAAATGGGTTCGTTTCAGGACCGTTTTCCGCCCGGAATCGGTTAAGATTCTTGCGTAGTACCGATGTGAGAGTTCGGCCGCGTTCCTTTTGGGATGGTATGCAGAATGCTGCAGTTGGGAATTGCAGTAGTCTTTTATATGAATCTCTGCTTGCTGTTGAGCAGACCTCATTGATCAGAGTTGCAAGCTCCGAAGACATGCTGTCGCGAATACCCCGGGATAAACAGGAAATCATCTTAGATGCGCTCTTGACTTTCGACGTTTCGAGGATAACGTCTTGCAGTGAGGCCTGCGCCGGTGTACTTGTAACAGAACTTGCATGAAGTGCGTCTCTAGTGGACAAACTCAGAATGTTGCTTTCCAGACTGCTGACAGAGGAAACGTCCCACCTGCGGATGTCTTGTTGTGACATCATTGCGAGGCCGGAGGAGACTTCAGAGCGATGTCGCACGCGACAACAGAGAAGGCCGCTGTCATCGCGGATCCGTTTCGGGCGGACACTGATTAGCCAAACTTGAAGTTACAGCTGACAGCAGAGCGTCTTTAAGCTGATCTAATAATGTACGTAGCGCTATATGATCTACGCGACACACCTTAGGCATATCTAACAATGTTTTATATACGTCACCCACTATAGTCTTAACGCAACCATACCTTTTCATAAGGTAGTTAAGCACGTATGTGTAATTGTCGGCGGTTAGTGGTATCTGGACGACGGCTCTTGCTGCCTCGCCTTCGAGCAGGTTACGCAATATCTTGTGTAGCTGTAGATTAGACAACCCTTCTTTTTCGTCGATCCATGTTCTGAATTCTTCAATAAACACTGGGAACTGGTGTCGGTCACCACTAAATCTTCGTAGCTTCGGCGCCGGCAGTAGTGCGCCGCCCGAGGCGCCGACTTCTTGCAACGAGACTAGCCGATTCAAAATCGGCTCGAGCTTCTCGTGCACCGTGGCCGCGCCACGCGCCGATAGTCACTGGTACTCTGCCGGCCGCCTCACGCTGTAATTCTAGGAACGACGCCATTGCGTCGGCCAGTGCACGGGCGTCCGGGGGCTTCACACCACACTCAGGATCGCCCGGGTCGCCCTGGCTCCTATAGGCAGCTAATACCTGCTTAATTTGATCTAGCATATCTGAATAGATTTCACAACGTGCCAATTGTCCCGGCTAGGACTTCCTCACTAGTATTACCTACCGACAATGCACATACTTTGTCGTCTAGCTTCTTCTCTAGACGCTCCAGCTTTAATTGCCACGTGGCCACTCGCTGGTCGTCGGCCACGGATTTCACCGGCGGCGCTTGCCCTTCGGGCACAGCTTTTAGCACTTTAGCACAGCGCCGTGTAGGGTGGAAACGCTGGCACGCGTAGACTTCCTAACGGCTCGGAGATGCTGTAAGGAGTCTGCCATAGTGGTCTGTCTGGTCCGCAATTAGTGTAACGTCACAGTCACCAACCCAAATATGTTACAAACTAATCTGCGGAACGAGAACAAACGTATGTTGAGAATAACATAGCACTCCGGCGTCTTCTTTATTCTTAATATGATGATAAATAATATTACACCTTTAACGCGGCACAACGTCGTGCCCGGCTCTGACTCACCCTTTGTCGACGGCTCTAATGTGTAGTGTGGTGCCTACTCTCGGACGCCGCCAGCGGCCGATCGACTCCTGCGCGCAGTGCACGGGAGAGAAAAAAGAGAGCTAAGACGGTCGCAGCCGTTTATATACCGTAGTCGATCGACACGCGCCTGGCGGCAGTCCACGTTACTACAATGTCGTCAGCTACAATGCACTCTACGTGCTTCCTGTTCGTCTGCTTAATCGTGTGGTGTGCTCTACGTATCCGTCGTCTGCTTTGGTTGTGTGGCGCTCGGTTTGTCTGTCTGTGACAACAGCACTTGTTCTGGTTTGAGTTAACGTACAATGTAATTTAACAGATGCAGAAGATTTTCCTCCAAACAACACGCAGGTTTGGATAGGATGGCTGGGGCTTTCGCAACCGCAGATTTAGTGAAGATATGTTAGGATTAAAGACTTGATACAACCAAGTTTAGTAATTTCGCCTTTTACACCAAAATAGACATTTTTTCTCTTTGCTCCAATAAAAAAAATGATTTTTTGGCAGATCAGGCCCAAAAGGCGGAGAATGATGTTAAGGAGCCCATCCCGAATGTTATTGCTCCACCGCAAGGGGACTGGCTCGACAGAATAATGCTCGCCATCACTGAAAAGATCATACCGTCCGTTATCGACACTATTGTAACACACATCAGCAGCGCTATCGAGAAGGCATTCTCATGCATTCTCGATGGCGCGCATTTACAAGTCGCTTCTGCTGGGCCCGCTATCGGGTCCCCAATCAGCCTCACTGCTGGCCTGCGCGATCAGGTAACTAGTTCATTAGTGGCTTTGCGAGCATTACAATTCGATGAGAAATGTTATGGCGCCGTGTTATACACTGTTGTTCTGCGAGCTCTGCCAGAGCCATAGATGTTGAAATATATTGCCTCGGTGGAGGCGGCTAGAGACAGTAATGTTGGCGATTTCTCCGTGAAACCCGAGTTGCGCGTCTGAGCTACTGATACCCTATCAGAGGAGTTCGGACAACAGTTTCAGGACTTGATGCACTTTCTCTCGACCGAGGTGACGTCACGGGAAAAACAAAAGTTTTTAACACAGAGGGATAGCAAAAAATGTCCGGTACCACGCCGCGGCCGTGGTCGAGTAGTACAAGGCCGGCGAGGGGAGCCTCTCGGAATGACTCCGCACAAATATACCAAGCGCACGTGGAACCGCGACCCGGTAATAACTGCAACACTAACAATCATGATAATAGTAACGGCAATGTTTTGCAACAAATTGTTTATTTTGCGGTGGTAGACACAATGCAGCTTCGTGCATGACTACGATGTCAATGAGTGAAAAACGCAATCGAGTAACAGAGGCCAAGGTGTGCCGAAAGTGTCTGATGCCGGGGCATTGAGTCCACGCGTGCAAGTAAGATTATGCAAACATTGTAAGGGTCCGCATGCACCCGTGATGTGTACACAGCAGTATTGTGTAGCTAGCAACATTGTATCACCTATAAGCTGTACAAATCCGTTGTTGCCCACGGGTCACGTAGACATTATGAACGATAAGGCTAAACCAGATTTTTGTTAGATAGCGGCTCACAGCGAACCTTCGTTACACGCCGGCTCGCTGATTCCCTGCAAGCGAAGACCATCGGCAGCAAGTTCACTTATCTGCATGTCTTCGGCAGCAAACCCCAGCAAGCCAAGAGGTTGCCTATCATACAGCTGAGGTTAATTCCGCGTAGCGGTGAGCCAGTTATTCTTACCGCGAGGGTAGTGGAGGAGATTAAAGCATCGTCAAGACTCCGGGCTAGGCATGGGCACGAGCTTGCCGAGAGGGCCAGCGGGCCGGTGGCCTTCGATTTGTTGCTAGATGCGAACAACTCATTTAGCATCATGGAGGGCGGACCATGGCGCCTTGACACCCGGACCGTCGGCCTCGAAACGCGCTTCGGGCTCATCCTTGCCCCGGAGGCGACCGGGGAGGTACGAGCGGAGGCCACAGTTGCGGCGGCGGCAGCCGAGCTGGACAGATTTTGATCGCTCGAGTCCATCGGCATACAACCTGACGAACTGCAAGAGAAGAGCCTACAAGTTGTGGACAGAGCACTTCCTATCGACGGTAGAGCGGTCCGCTGACGGACGCTACCAAGTTCGACTCAATCTCAAGCTCAACGTGTCGATGATAAGCAATAACGAAAAAGCATCAGAAAAGCAACTAGAAGCACTGGCGAAGAGGCTACGACGAGACCCGGAGTTTAGGACAGACTACGTACGAGAAATCCGCACGTTCATCGAGCAAGAGTTTGCAGAACCTCTTCCACCCGGTGAGTCACCAAAATACGTCATGCCACATTTCCCGGTTATACAGCCTAGCAAGATATCGTACAAGGTTCGGCCAGTATTCAATACATCGGCGGCGGCGAAAGGTCAATTGTCACTTAAAGACTGCATCGAAGACACGCCAAATTTGCTTGCCGTGCCCGATGGCAATGCTGACAAAGTTTCGGCGGCCCAAGGTCGCATGGGTGGCGGACATCAGCAAAGCTTATCTTACGGTTCGTGTCCACCAAGACGATAGAAACCTGTTATGTTTCTCATGGTTCGAAAATGACGAACAATTGACGGGTAGATTACTTTATAGGATGACCTCGACCTCGTTCGGTGTAAAGGAACAGCCACCACAATACTATCGCCGTCATCCGAGCTCACGCCGGGAAATACGCAGCTAGCCACCACGACGCTTGTAAGAGTATTATCTATGACCTGTACATGGACGACATGCTGACGGGAGCGGAGTCCTCAGGCGAAGCGGAGCGGTTGTGGCACGCGGTGGTCAAAATACTGGGTGACGCGGGTATGGTTTTGAAGAAATTCAAATCCAACTGCCTGGAGTACGAGCCCAGTTCGGCGACAAGAGAGAAACCGTGCACGGCGATGCAGCTTACGACGGGCATGCTGCTGCGTTCAGCACTAGGTGTGGGATGGAACCAGGAGGCCGACACGCTCACATTCCAACCAAACGGGATCTTGGAGTTCGCGGCATCAGCGCCCCCCCACCTTGCGAATCCTCATGGGCGCCTGCGCACGACTGTACGATCCCCAGGGCCATCGCGCCGTTCACGACGAAGCTGAAGTGCATTCTCCAGGAAGCCCACCAGACCAAGCGACCGATCGGGAAAGCATTATCAGCGAGGTTGGCGCGGCGGTGGTTGACCTGGGTGGACGAGGTGAAAGGGCTGGCGGACTTTGAGGTGAAAAGAGACCTGGGGCTTAGACGCGGAGCTACGACCGAAATACACGCACTCGCTGACGCGAGCGACAGAGCGTACGCTGTCGTCATATACGCTAAGGTCACCGACACCCAAGGTACGAGTTCAATCGGCTTGGCCGCGGCCAAGGCCAAATTAGTCCCATTGCAGCAAATTGAAGGGTTAACAATACCAAAGAAGGAGTTGATGGCTGCCGTTTTGGCAGTCAGACTTGCAAGAAAGGTACGAGAGCAAATAGAGCTCGGCGACGCCAAAATGTTTTATTGGTCGGACGCACAGGTAGTATTACAGTTGGATATACTCGGCCGCACCACATAGGGGGGAGTATTTGTAAGAAATTGCATATTGGAAATTCTGGAACATACGGAGGTGACACGGCAGTGACATCATTGCCCAGGAGATCAGAATCCAGCTAATCTACCCTCGCGCGGTATGAGTATTCATAAGCTAAAGAAGAGTGCCTTGTGGTTACAGGGCCCGGGCTTCCTGGCCGGTCCAGCTGCGCAGTATCTCGTATTTAAGGCGATTCCTGCATTATATGAGGAGCTCCCTGAAGTTTGAGCCTTGCTACCAGTGAACTAGCCTCCAGTCATCGATCCGGCAAAATTTTCAAGCCGGCAGCGCCTGGTCAGGGTTTTGCGACAGCTGCGAGGGTGGTACGGCGATTTAAAGGAGACAAGTCGGCTAAAGAGGTCGCCGAATCGAAGCAGCCGTCTTATCTGTCAAGCCCAACAACGCTACTTGGGGGAGACTATAGCAAGCCTCGCAAAGTATGAAACACCCGACGACGCGAAAGATCGCAGAGTTCAAGCCGTTCATCGATGGCGAGAGCCTGCTTGAGGGTGGGGGGTCCCCTACAGTTGGCAGAAGAGCCGTATGAGACGCGACACCCGATTCTACTGCGAGACGGCCCGCTCACGCGGTTGATTATCGCGCATACTCACGAGAGCAGGGTCCTATGACATGAAGGTTGAAGCAACAATAAACGAATTAAGAGAAAACTATTGGATCATCAGGATGAGACAACTAGTGAAGACAACGATCTACAATTGTACCGCATGCTCAAGAGAGCGAGCGACGATTACTACTGTGGAAGAGGCGCCAGCTTCAAGTATCGAAAGCTCGTTCCGCCCCTTCACGACCACCGGTATCGATTATTTTGGTCCGCTCGTGGTACGAGGAGACCGGGGCGAGGATAAGAAGATATGGGTGGCAATCTTCACCTGCGCGGTAGCGCGAGCAATTCATCTGGAGGTAGTGGAAGATCTCAGAGCAGAAGCGTGTCTGGCGGCCATAAAGAGATTCACTAGTTGCCCTCACCAAGGCGATTCGCGACGAAGTTGTTCAGAATTGCCTGGGCCACGGGGGAGTCTCGTGGGACTTTACCGTCCCAAGGGCCCCCTAGGTGGGGAGGCTTGTTTGAACGAATGGTGGGAGTGGTGAAAAGTTGCTTGCGGAAGACATTAACGAAGAGCAAACTGAAGCTCATGAATCGCATAACGACAATGCACGAAATAGCCGCAATAATTAATCAGCGACCCATCACGCGAGTTCCAGATCGGCCCGATGAGCCGAGGGCTCTAACACCAAAGGTGCCGATGACGTGGCCAGTCGACAAACTAACATCGCTCGGCAATCATCCCGGAGGGCTGGCGAAGATTTGGAAGCAACAGAAAATATTGCTAAATTCGTTTTGAAGGCGGTGGCGCAGCGAATACATGCTCGTATTGAGAACAGCCCTACGACGAGAGGATAATATTTTAACATATATATATATATATATATATATATATATATGTGTTAAAAAAGTTTGTAACGTCCACAGTACTGACACTTTGCTTATATTGCCGTATTACAGCACGATTACAACTTAATTTGCTTAAAATCGATATTTTTCTGTACTATAAAAAGAAACAAATCCATATTACATATTATATTCCTTAATTATATTATTATATTATATTCGTTTGTAAATACGTTGTAAGGCGTCTAAGGTCGTAATTCACTGGCGCGCCAAATACTGCTGCGCTTGGTATGCTGCGCTTGGTATGATCGTCTAGCTAGTCGATGTTAAGCCTAATTAACAGCATTGCTGTCGCTGCGTTTGACGTCTGCAAGCCCGATCTGATCAGCCAGGTAGGATAGTGCCAAGTGGCCCTTTACCGAAGCATAACCGTATAGTACAGAGATTATTCGTGCATGATCCCAAATTAATCGCTCCTTCTCTGTCTTGCTCTTAAAGCTTTCGCGCAACAAGCGCCTGCCATGCTTTCGCAACCACGTTTCGAACTTAAACTGTGACGCTTTTAAAGGGAAATTATTATTGCTGGGTTGTTTTTAGTATTTTTGATAGGCAGATCCTCCCTGGATCCGGCGTTGATTGCACCACTGTCGGGGCGTACTGTTTTGCCAGCTTTAAACCCATCCGCTGGCGTCAGCCATCCATGATGCAGCCCCTTTGAGATAATCGTGTGACAGTTTGTGACGTTTGTTCTTGGCCAGTTTGTAAGACCTTTAGGGTGTGTAATGCCTTTTAGTAGAGGCTTTACAACACAGTGATGCAGTGCAATTGAGGGGGAATTAATCACCGAATCGTCACCGAATGTATGATTGAACACCAATTGATCTCACACCTCTACGGGTCTACCGAAAATTCCTCGCAACTCCTCCTACAAGCGGCTATTGTAACTAGCTGCCTTAAACATGCATGTGGCTGTCTGTTTTCAACAGTCCCTAAGCTGTTCGCATCTGTGTTGAGTGCTTCCGATGAAGACTTACACCTATATATAATATATGCTAAAAACGTTTGTAACGTCCACAGTACTGATACTTTGCTTATATTTCCGTATTACAGCACGATTACAACTTAATTGTTGTTTATTATGTTGATATATTAGAACAAAACTGCATGTATGGATATACTCGTATATATATATATATATATATATATATACTGGTACTTGAAATCTCTGACCTGTTTTACCCGAGATAGTCAAAAATAGCCTTTAAATCGCAGCACACGACTGAAAAAGGAGATTTATTTGGGACGATTTTCTAATATTCAGTTTTTAGTTGTCATTTCAAGGTAAATTGTCCATTAAGCTATATCTCAGTGTGCTCCTTTGCCTTGTGTGTCAGTATCGTCCGGTGTTATACGGTGTGGGTATTTACTTTGTTTTTACTATCTTCTCTTTCTCTTTTTATCCCTAAACCTTTATACCACTTTTCGTAACAAAAATTTAAGCATGTGAATGTATGCGGTTCCGCGAATAAACTATGTCTGAACTGAATATATATATATATATATATATATATATATATAATTCAGACATGGTTTATCTTTTTTCTTTTTTGTTCTGGGAGGTTTCGGGAATGCATGATGCACATGCGCCACTAGCGCCTGCGTGACTAGTGTGAGACTCGCAAACCCACTAAACCCGGATTCCTCCCCACCCCCTCAGGCTCGGTATTACTTTGGCATTATATCGAAGCCGTGGGAGACATGGTTTATCTGAACAGGTTCTATATATTGAATATACAGACATGTTTTTTTTCGCGGAACTACATACATTCACATGCTTAAATTTTCGCTATGAAAAGTTGTATAAAGGTTTGGGAATGAAAAGATAAAACGAAGATAGTAAAAACAAAACTAATTATTCACACCGTGTGATTAGCGATACTGACACACAAGGCAAAGGAGAGATTTCGAATACCGAGTTCTATGTGTGATACTCTCTCACACGACGGGTAGCCTGTGTACAAGAAATTAGACGCTAGATTTTTTCTGAACGCGAGGTTTCACAAAAGTCGTGGCCTGTCGCGAGGTTTTCCGCCGCTGAGGGACGAGAAGAAAAGCAACCTCACCAGGTACTAAATACGACTGATCTTAAAGCCGAAAATAGCTACTAATAAAGACGATACAGTGATTCGATGTATATGATCTTATAAGCATTATATATCTATATAGATCGCTAACAGATAGGCGACATCTCATCCCAAATAAAGGCCTCGAAGCATCGTTTTGCTTTACCTGAGCCCGATGCAGAGTATAATCGTACCCACCTTCCCAAAATGCCGTGCGTGATTATGGGCACAAACAGCGTTGTGTAGATTCATATCAGACCATCCAACGGAACTCCCACACGACACACACGGCGCAAAGCCGATCTAACTGCATAACATTTAGGCGTAATATAATCAACATGAGCGCGCCAACTCAAGCTTTTGTGTAAAGTATATATAGTTTTTCCCACTCGAATTTAACCACCCGGTCGGGTGGTTCAAATCGAGTGGAAAACACTATATATATATATATATATATTGGCATCTCATGGATGGTGATACCCAAGCTGTGTGCATTCATGGGATACCAGAGAACATAAGTTCCCGGTTAAGTGTCACGCGTCTACGAGAAAACCAGTAAAAAGCGTTTTCCAAGCAAATAACAACCATTGGTATTGAACGTCGAACAAAATAAACGTTCCGCAAACGACGTCGACCGCGGAAGTTGTAGAGATGATGTTCACCGGATTATAAGGCGACGGCTAGGGAGCTAAACCCTATGTGGGGTATGAGTGACACCCGTTACTGAGACGAGCGATATTTGGGGCCGCCTTAACTGAGTGAACACTCGATCATTGGAGGAGGACCTTCTTGAATGTTTATAACAACAAGGTGTGGATAAAGCGAAAAGGGATAAATGTGCAATCTTGCCAGTGGAAATTAACCAAATAACGAAGGACGAGCTAGGGCAGAGTACGACTGAGATTTAGTAAAATCCGAGTACCAAAAGTTTATGTTGCGGGCGAGCGCTTTCAGGTGAACTGAGTCCAGTGTCTTCTCTACATAGTGTATAGTCTTCTATGTATCTATCGAGTCACAACTTTGGGCATAGGGCTGCAATAAAAAGCCAGTCCGATCTGCACAATGTGCACAACACCGGGCTAACAAATGTGGTTTCAAGTTCAAGTTTCAAACGTGGTTTATTTAACGGAGTTGCATTTTGCAATGCTTGAGTTCTCGCTAGATCAAACAAATAGTTACAAAATAAATCAGACACCAAGACAAAAGTCACACTCTACATTAAAGAATGCTTTAAATAGGCGCAATTGTACAATACCTTATCACAATAAGTATCATCACAAGGATTTCTATACAGCGTTTGCTACAATACACAACAATAACTGAGGCAACACGCTATCACATATACGCGCAAATGAATTAATACTCTCATACAGCATCTATATAGTACACAATGACATCAGGTAAGAACACACTAAAAAATTAAAAACATATTTAATCTGGGAAGGTGATCCCTTATAAAAAACACTAATAACCCCGATTTAGGGTATAACTAGATCACCGGCCTGATTTAGACTGTGAAATTAAAAGCCATTTTTTTTATTCGCAAGCAAAGAGATGCATCGATGTGAGGCATCTAATATTTTTAGGAATGCAAGTCCAAGTTTCGGGCAGGCGGCATGCGAGTGAATGTTGACTAGACTTTAAGGAGACTGAGGGCACTGCGAAAGTTGTTGCACGCCTAGCTAATGTCTGATTTGAGGTAGGAGTTAGTGGAAACGCAATCTCCGCGCGTACAGTACCTCGCGAATTTGGATATGCTAGCATAGAAGTCTACATCCGTGTAAATGTTTTTCCACCTTGAGTAGGTTATATCGAGTAAATATCAATGCGAGAAGCCGCTTCGTGTATGTGTTGTCGGACTAGTGCGCCGATGGTAGAGATGATTCGGCTTAGGCTGCGTATGCCGATGACGGAGTCACTTAACCATTCCTTGGAAGAGTGGCGACGCAAAGTCACGGAGGCAGCGACGGAGGTAAAAACGCTCGACGTCTTTAAGTCTCCTTGGTTGTAGGCTTTGTATATACCAGGCTATATATAAACAGGTATAGGCAGGCATGTATATACTAGGTTAATTGTACACGGGTTCCATCACCTCGTATGCTCCCGTAGGGAGTTTCATGAAGACTATAGTACTCAGTGTATTTGTCGGTTCTGCTCGCAATGCGCTAAGTACCACGCGGTTAGTTGTCCGGCACTGCAACGAAGATCTTTACACTTCTTCCCTTGGTGGAACGGCCGGATAACAAACACTTACTTTCAATAATATCATGAACTATTTTGTACACACTCTGTTCGAGTAAATATGATTTACTGATATCGTGTAAATAAATAATGGACCGAATCTTTTTGTCTTCTTTTGTATTACTCTAATTATCCGGAGAATTCCAGTCATATCCACCACCCCAGAGAAGGATACCGTAGTATAGTACCGGTAAGAACACGGCCCTGTACACCAAAAGTAAGCCCTCTGTGGGGACCCCAATCAATTTAATTCTGCGCAGCGCCGATATCACAGCATAGTACTTGGGTGCAATATATTCTATGTGGGGATGCTACTTCATATTTCCTGAAGAACGAGCCCCAGGCACCTGGCTGTCTGCAAGAGCTAAATGTTTCGTAGCTCGAGTAGTTGGTTGTTAGGCAATGCCTGATGCCTCGGCGAAAAACTACAAATTTAGTTTTATCGGCATTGGCAACTAAACCAAAAGTATTAAAAATGCCAATTGTATTGTCGACATTTAGGAGAGACTGGTGCAAATCTACATCAAAATTTCGATTATGTAACTTCCGAAGAGTAGCGTCGTGTCATCAGCAAAAACTAACGTAAAACCAATATTTAGCCCCCGAATTCTTAATAGGATAAAATTCAGAAGGATAATAAACATAAAATGCCCGATAATCGACCCTTGAGGGGTACCTATCTGTTTCCACGAGGATTCTATTTGCCCAGCTCGAACCACTTGCCTGCGTCCTGAAAGATAGGATCTAAACCAAGCAATAGCCGGCACGGAGCAGCCGAGCTGAGTGAGCATTTGGAACAGGAAGGAATAGCCAGCAGCCGACACGTCAAGAAAGACCAAAAGACAAAACTTTTTTGCCTCCACCGAATCAGACACCCGCTGCCATAAATGGGTCAGCGCTAGTTCAGTCAACCTACCCCTGCGAAAGCCGAACTGGTTGGGTGATAGGAAATGAATTGACTCTAACTGTAGATTTAGTCTGAACATCACGAATTTCTCAATGACCTTTGAGATGTAGTCAACGACAAATATCGGCCTGTAATTTGCTGCGCGGTTTCGTTCACCTTTTTCTTGAATAAAAGAAACACCGCCGTATCTTTCAACCGTGCTGGGAAGTTTCCGGATTCAAGCGAGTGACTTATAATGAAAGCCAGAGGCCCTGCAAAAAAAGGTGATAGCTTCAACAATTTTGCAGGCACTCCCATGACACCTCGGCTACAGTTTGCCTTGAGACTGGAGAGGACACCAAGAACCTCGGAGACAGAGACGGGAGAGAGTGATCATCATACACCGTTAACCACGAGACATCTTGCGGCATAGGAACGTATCATTGTTAGCCTTTGTGTGACGTCTGCGTGGGTTAAGAGCCGATTTAGCCAACGGCTTAGTAGCCGCGGGGTTGTCGGAAAGACTTAGGAAAACTGGGTAATGATCAGAAAACAGCAAAGTTTTGAGAATCGCAGGCTAAATTATTGTATTTTATTTGTGTCTTTAAAAATACAATTGTCTTGTATAAACGTTTCAAATATTTATACAAATATTAAAAGTGGTTAAAGCTAACCTCCTGCGCGTCCGCACCTTGTGTGCGCCGAGTCGCATCTGATAGGCTATTCAACGACGGTACCGCCGCACACGATGCCGCGTGGTACCTGGGGCATCTTTCACCACATCTTATACAGACACATGTATCTGCAAGTGCATGAAACCCCCCTGTCCCGCATAAAACGTGATGAAAGCCATGAACAGCAAAGCGCGTGAGAACGTGTCGGTTCGTTCGTCCGGCCTGTTTCCATGTTTCAGAGGTAATCGCACCCGTGCTATAGAAATCAGGATCGATCTCCGCCATTTTCCCCTCCCAAGAGCTGATAAATTGCGCGTAGGCCGGAGTGGAAGGGAGTTTGAATCTACGCTTTAGGTCCTCTATAAGCAACGGCGTGTCACATAGCAGATACACGTATCTGTTTAGTGATGTGCGATGCAGACCTAGAGCTCACTTCAGGAATGCAGGCTTTATCCGCTCGAGTTTTTCGAGTTGCGCCGACGAGAGATAATCCCAGATGACCTGTATTCCGTAGGAGGCGACTGGCGCTACCGTCATGTTGAACAAAGCTAGCGTCGTTCGTAGGGATAGTCTCGAAGGAGTTCGTATACTAACACTTGCAACCAGGGCTCGGCGCGCTCTGTCCGTAATGTGCTCCACGAAGGACCGACCGTTTGTAGGGAGTATCACCCCTAGATATTTGAAGTTGTTTACATATTTCAGGGATGTCCTGTTTATATGCAGAGCATGAGAAGCCGCAAGACGACCGCCGCGTCGGAATTTCATGGCTTCTGTCTTGCCCATATTAATCAATAGGCCAGCCTCTTTCACATACCCCGACAGTGAAACCGACTTCTTCCAAAAATCACAAGATCATCGGCATATAGCAGAGTTTTCACGTGTCCCGACTGGTCTTGAACGCGTCGTGGCAAATCGCTCAGTAATAGGGAGAAGAGTAGCGGGCTTAGATTGTCACCCTGTGCTACACCCGTGGACTGGACAAACGGGTCTAGGAGCGTTACTCCGTCGTCTATGCTCACTGAATTTGCCTGCAGTATGGCCTTAATCAGCAGTAGCATGTTTTCAGGAACCCCGCACTGAGTAAGTTTGATTAAAATCTTGTCACGTGGCGCCATATCGAACGCAGATTTAAAATCCACAAATACCGCTAAATTATAGTAAAATTCGAGCAAATTGCATGGTCCATAACAATGACAGGGGTGGAGGTACAATTTGGCAACATCTCGTCTAGTGTAGTCAGTAGAGTGTCTTTGCACGACACGTGATTGGAATACATTTCTACAAGAAAACGTTCGAGACTTGTCCGTTTTTTAAATGCACACGTACCACTTGGACATTACCATTATGACTCAAAACTAAGCGAGAAGATAAGATACTGCAGGTCTAAGGCACGTAGATGTCGACACCGCCGCCTAGTCTTCTCTGTCTTCTGCTTGACGTAACTAGTTCGAAATCACTTATGGAGTGAGATGCCTAATTACAATGCTTTAGTCAAGTTTTACTAACCACTGCCGCATGCTAGGTTAGCATCGAGAGGGTTGACAACAACGGGGTGAAAACCTCAATCAATTTTTTTAGACGGGTTGCCGCTTTCGGGAATACAATTTTTAAAACCTCTACAGCAGACCTAGCAGCGAGCTGCCACGCTTCATCATTACACGCCTCAGAGAGCACTGTTCGGCACATCAGCCCACCCATGGCCCTGCAGGCTTTCCAGGACACCAAAGAAGTTGCGGATACGAAGTTCAAGAACCTCGCAGGCCTACTCCCGGAGACAAACAAACACCTGCAGAGGTCCTATGACGACCTCATCGTCTCCATGAAGTACCAGCGCTTGCTCTCTGACGCACTAACCACGGCAGACAAGGCCCGACTACGTGCGGTCGTCCGGAAAGGAGCTAGCAAATGGCTCCAAGCCATCCCCTCCTCAAACCTAGGCACTTTACTAGATCACGAAAGCTTTCGTCTGTGCATTGGTTTGAGGTTGGGGACAAGGCTAACCGAGGAACACCGGTGTTCGTGTGGAACACAGGTAGACATCTGGGGGACTCACGTGTTGTCCTGCAGTAGAAGCGAAGGACGCCAAAGCCGTCATAGCGAGGTTAATGAGATTACAGCCAGGGCTTTCAGATCCGCTCTAATACCGTGCATCCGAGAGCCCGCCGGCCTCCTGAGAAGCGATGGAAAGAGACCAGACGGTCTCACCCTTATCCCCTTTGAAAGGGGAAAGGCGCTTGTTTGGGATACGACTATCACCGACGCGCTCGCCCCGTCGAACCTGGAGGCCAGTGCATCTTCCGCTGGCTCCGCAGCACGCAAGGCTGAGCGTCTAAAGACCAACAAATATGCCCAGCTCGCCAACGAGTTCATTTTCGTGCCGCTAGTATTCGAGACACTCGGGGGGGCCTGGCCCTGAGGCATGGTCGCTTTTACAGAAGATTGGCAAACAAATTGAACTGGCGACAGGGGAAAAAAGAGCACTTGAGTTTCTACTTCAGCGACTATCGCTGGCAGTTCAACGCGGCAATGCGGCAGCAATAATAGGCACAATGAGGGACTGCCTCGAGGATAAGCTCGACTGGTAGCGCTCCCCACAAGCCCTAGTGTTGATAGTTAATTACATCTCGCTGTAACACTTAAATGTCATTTTAATAAGTTTTTGAGTATATATATTTTTAAAACCTTCGTATCATGCTTCAAAGATGTGGTATGTGGTTATGCCGGAGTCAAGTCCCTTCGACTTGTGAGTGGCAGAATACGCGATGACTTCAGTGAAAGAGGCTTGCGAAGAGTATTTGTAGCAGACTTCTTCACGGTGCGAATTTACTTCTTATATATATATATATAAGAAGGGGATATTGATCCCGATAGATGTACGCGAACCTCAGGGCCAGTCGAGGTCCCCACGATCAGTGACCTTACTACGGCAGCATAGGTGGGTGGCGCAGACGTAGATGATCCAGGCGCAAAATTCCCTAGGGGATGAGGAGTCGGGTGCGATAGCCAGCTGCGGCGAGTCAACTACTTTGATTTGTGTTGCCTCAGAATATTCTGATCTGACCTGTTGCAACAAGCGACACTCCATCAAGGCTTTGCGTTTCTCTATTTCGCATAGTCGGATAGAACAGGATTGAGAAGACGACACGTGGGGGCCTCTACAGTTTACACATTTTGCTTGACCCTTGCAGTTTTGAGCCAGGTAAGACACTTGTTCACATCTTTTGCATGTTACTTCGTTTCGGCAATATTTTGCAACGTGGCCTAGACTCAAGCACTTATAACATAAGACTGGCGTTCCAACATGCATAGTGACTTTATGAAGCCTAAAAGCAAGGAACACGTCAGTCGGCGGAACCCTATTAAACTGGAGTATGACACTGTCAGCAGGGATTGACGCGGCGGTAGATCCTGATCTTCTAATGATGTTCTCCCTTTTTGCTGAGACGACTTCAACATTCCTGAGGGCAGACAGAATATCTTCGCCAGTAAGTCCTCTATCAACTCCGTTTACTCTAGCGCGATATGAATCCAACTCGCTGCTTAGGTAGAGTCTGTGTACCTCACTACACAATAGAAGTAGCCTATCAATGAACGGCTCGATTCTAGAAACACTCACCCTGTCAATAGATTTGACACCTCTTCGCGCAATAGCTACACGAATAAGGCCTTTAGGCTGACTGAACGACTTAGACCGGATAGCGCCGATTTGGTTTTTTGGATCTTTTAGAGACGTTTGGTAGTGTTTTTGGAGACCATCACCTTCCAATCATTGCTCACCGAATCTGCATTTTCACTGTCATGAGCACAGTCGGTTTCAGAATTGCAGTTTGTTACAACATAATTTTCTGGGGACGGCACATCCACAGAAACATCATCCACGACTATCGGTTTCAATGCAGATGACTCTGTTTCATTTCCACCAGCTGACTCTTCTTTCGATGCAGTCAGCTTGTTATGAGCCAGCGCAGCTAATTTCGCTTTCCGGTCGTTCGAACCGACGGTAGTGTCGAGTGTACAACTCAAGCAGGCCGTTCCCCTCTTCTTGACCACCATCTTCTCCGTTAACCATTGTCCATGTGGAAGAATATGTTTTCCTGCTGACAACCGAATTTGTCGGCCACTAGATACGGCTAGTGACACAAACGATTGTATCTAAGTAGGTATTTAATGATGACTAGTGACGACTAGATTCGTCGTGGAGCGCAGAGCTACTGTTTGACAGTGCAGCAAAGCGGCCGCCCCCAGCCAGAACAGCACCAAATACGATTGGTTTGCCAAAACAGCACTCAGCACACAGTCAATGCCGACGATCGAAAACGTAAAAAAAACAGCCGTACATAATGCCCGATTCGGCATCGGGCCCGATTGGGACAGACACAACAGAAGATCTGCCCCATGCTCAACACGACTCAAGGGAAGACACAAGTCACACAAAATCGCCAATCTCAGACGGAGACCACCACACCCAACGTACTCCCGACGGAAGCCAGTAGCAGACTGTTGGTAGCGTCAAACACAATAAATGCTAAAAATGCACAATTCGATACGTGCGGACATGCGCACGCTGCTGTAATAACATATAAAAAACCCACGATTAAAAAACGTCCATACCAGCAAGTCTATGATGAAAGTCAAACAAAAAAGCTCTGTCAAAAAATCTTACCATTTGCAGGCCCCTACCACACCTGAATATTTTTCTGCAACCACCTAGGAGGGCTTTTGCCAATAATGGACCTGGCGTATGCAAATCGTATGCGGAAGCTGCAAGGGCTTTGAAAAGCACAAGTTTACGGGAGGCGACGTGCCTTTTTCAGAACGTCCTTCTTTAGAACGTTTTTCTGCAGCATGTGTTACTGCAGCACGCTGCACGCTCTCGTCCTTGGTAGGCCCCATCGTGACTGTAGTTCCTGTGCATTAGAGTTTTCGCTTCCCAATAAGAACGATTCTATTTCTACAAGAATTGATTAACCCTAAAACCGCGATTATAAAGAAAAATTTAACTCTACCTAGTAACTGTAAATCTGCTTTGTTTACTTTCACCCAGATGAGTGATATACCGAATGGTGCTATTGGTTCTACTTTCATCTTGAAGAGAGCGGATGCGGTGCGTATTGGTAACACTCCCGGGCAGGAGGAATTTATTGAGCCATGCTTCGGCATCCAGCAAGGTGATCCCAGTGGCCTCGCTATTTTGCGTCGCGATCCACGAGTTTCAACTGCGACTTTCTTTTAAATTTTGATCGTAATTCCTGGACGACACTTCTGCTGGAGATGCCGTAGCGGTTCAAAAAGGACTTGTGACGACAAATGCTAGGTTTTATTTCCAGTTTAAAAAACCACCATCGCAACTTCGTACTTCAAATGGTGTGCCAACTGTCTTCTTCCAGCTGTCAGATTAGTCCGTTATCAAAAAGGCGAGCATCTAATGACGCCAATTTATAACGATTCCACTTGCGGCGTGTAAGCCTGTCAAGGCCAAGACGAATTTACCTCTCCGTTGCTCACGGCCCTGTACTAAAGCAGACTTGCTTCTCTTGTTCGACGAAACCGGGCAAGAAACTCACTTTTCTGCCGCAGCCGAGTCGGCGCTGGAGCATTCATGCGTAACTGAATGACAAAGTAAGAATAATGTGGTTAAGGTACACTTGTGGACGTTTAATTGCTACTGCCAAAATAGTATAATTATAATAAAATACTACTGCCGTCGAGGCGTGGTACTTTTAGGTGCGCCTCGCGACCGGAGGAGACACATAGGTGCACGGGTTCGAGCCTCTTCGTCAGTCCCGTGAGCGTTAAATGTTGGTTGATGCTCAACCTAAAAAAAGTAGTTGCTATTGCCGCTCAAGTTGCGTTCCTGATTCTGCTTTTAGAAACTGCTATCGTTCGATGCTTTTGTGACCCCGGGTAAGTAGATTACTTTGAAAACCTTATTTTATTATCGTAGCTTAAAAACGTCCTTAAATCGCGGTACTAAGTTATATAAACACTGTGTGTACATTACGAATGTCTTAGATAGGCAACTCGTAATTGTTATTCCCTTATACGCTTTCGGCTCTGCTTCTATGGATTTCCCTTTAGGTTTAACAAGAAGGGTATCCTTTTTCCACTTTCCGCTTAAGACAATTCTCCTGATTTCAGACATACATCAAATAGAGCTTTCCAGGACGGTGCCTGTGCCAATGTTTGCTTTAAATGTTTGTTTTTTAACAAATAATTACCGGTCGGTTTACCTCTAGATGCCCTTTTGATTGCCCTGGCAGCGTCTTCCATTGTGACTGCACGCAATATCTTCCTGTGCCGATTATGTATCTTTTTCTAAGGCCCATTGTATAATATGATTTCGTTCGGGGTTGTTTGTTAGCATTTTTTGCTGCTCCACACCTGTCGTTGAATCAGTCCGCTCCTGGTCGTTTTTGACGCGGAACGATTGCAGTTCTATCACATTTGCCAGTTTATGTTTATACGACTCAAATTAAATATCCGCTGGTCGAAAAACGTACCTAAATTCTCTTATTAGGATCTTACTATCCAGTGTTGTCCCGGTTCCCGGCCTACGACTGCACTCCTCCCTACTACTGCTAACCTTGAATGCATCTTATCCCCATAGGTGCTTTCTAAGCCCCTCTCTTTTCCGAAGTAATGCAATTTCTCCCAGATACCTTATATCATCTATGTATTTGCCTGTAACGAAAACGTCGATGACTGATACTTTAGTGTTACATTTAAAAATGCGTGGCTCGCTTACTAATGAACATCTTATCTTTTGGTTAGTAGTGTCCAAGAATGTTTTAAAACTTTTTCTGGCTGACCCTCAACCAACATTTAACGTCTAGGGGTTTGCTTTCGCATTGCTTCGTAAGACGAACGCCATGAATGTAAATGTGCAACAATGGGGATCAAACCTGCAACTACTGCTACTAAGAATTTGCTATTAGTCCTATTGTCATTTCTTTAGTTGCTGCTCTCGTGAATACTGCATTCACCTCTATTTGGTCTACCTCGCCCCTCACATGTGCATAATATTCATAGAAGCCCCTCAAATGAAAAGATTTTACAGCCCTGGTTTTCGTAAAAATTAGGATGTCCATTTATTAGAGTGCTTTCACGCCTAATTGTTCTAATAGGTCATGTCCTTCGCGGTTCTACAGCACTATTTTGATATCCCTGTATGACTTTCTGTGCAATTTTTGTTACGCTCTCCTATAGAATCCAAATGTTTGTGTTTGGCGCACGCATGAAACTGCTCTGGTTTATGGGCTCAGTCTTCCTGGGCGTACCTAAGTTAATACTTATTAGGGGAATCGCAGTTTATTTGACGTGAAGCGTTGCAGCTTTTCCTAAGGTGACCCATTTTAAACATTTGCGGCTATACAACTAGTGGCGAAGCGGTCCGGACTATAACACTGGTAGCACATGGGGTATTGGACAAACCCATGGGGTATACAGTTGACGACGGAGAGTACCCAATGATACTGAATTGCCGACACGCGGCCTCGGTCAGAGCGTACGTGGCGATGCGGACGGCAAAAAATAGGGGAGCACTAAAACTAGCCCAACGAACGCTGGCGACCAGAGTAAGCCGCGCATACTCATACTCTACTGGCAAAACAGAGAGCTATCCTACTGTACGATGCAGGTGCTCATCAGATACGGTCAGCTTCAAAGCTACATGATCAAAATTAAAAAGGCGAACAGTGGCATCTGTGTGACGTGCGACGTAGAGCACACCGTCATGCGTTGCGAGGCTCTCTGGGCAGCACGGGACGCAGGTTCCCTAGTTCACCTAAACAACTGCCGTAAGAACCTCTCTACGATCAGGGAGGTCGTCGACTACATGATAATGACGGCAGAGGCGTGTAGAGAAGCGACGAACTGCTTCGACGCCATTTGGAAACTCGAGCAGACTCTGAAAAAGACAAGAGGGAGAGGTTCGAGCGGTACAATGGTCGGGACGAGGTGTCCAGGGAGTGGGGGGAGCATCTGGGCTTAAGGGCTTCGACGGACCCACTTAGGCAGGTTAAACTTGGAACTGCTCTTGCCATCTGGACTAACCACAAAGCAGTACGGGAGGATGGGGAGAGCAGAGGAAACGTTGACGGCAAACGGCCTCGGAACAATAACGAGCCGGGGAGAGGGGGTAATGCTGCAGACGATGGGGCTAACTTATTACTATGTTAGAGAGATCAGCAATACACACATTATATTGCAACAATTTTGCAATTAAAGATGGTACATAATTACAACACATTTGTCCTTATATACAATTTAAGCACTTTAGCGACCGTCCCACCGGGCAAAAAAATGCAAATACCGCCAATGCGTCTTGCAGCTCGCTGGGTGGTAATTAGCGCACATCTGCGAACAGAACCGGCAACAACATTGATCGCTAACTTGGTGAAATCTTTGGGTCGAACATATTAAATGACGATAGCCATGCATAATGTACCTTGTGTACACGTGACGACGAGTGCAAGCTCTTGGCAAGCCTGGACTGGCTGAAGCGGTCCTTTAATAGGTGACCCAAGCTTGACTCTGATTGTTTCCACTGCCGATTTGCAACACGCTATTAGGTACACGAAGCGGTTTCTTACCGTCAGCGGCAAGCAAAGAACACACTTCATATATATTGTGGAACATCTTGATAGCTGCACAAAGGGTGTAACTGGAAGATAGCCTCACACCAGAGAAAGATCAGCAGATGGTACACATTAAGCTTCGCACGTTTGCAGCGTCTTTGCCGAAGCATGTGCGGTGACCGATTGTACTATCGCCGAGCGAGCAGCATACGACCTCAGCGCCTCTCCTCGCTGCAGAGAGTAAAATTGATGGCAATCATCTCAGTGGCTCGGAGAGCGTCACAAATAACACATAGTCAGCCAAAGCACAACCGGACGCGAACCTGAGACAGAGACGAAAACAACAACATGATGCACAGAAAAGAGCACTTAGCGTGAGCACAGGCATTTTACTGCATGGTCCGATCCACAACTTACATTTACAACGGTCAACGCACAACAGGATGATGAATTGCGCAGAAGAGCCGACTGAAACTTCGAGTGGAACGGCGCGAGGAACCTGTCTGATCGCCACAAGAACAGACGGAAGACTAACTATGAAAATCAACAGCGTTTCATAGATGAGACCCTTCAGGTGACGCAGAGGCTCGATGAGTCAAATAATGGCATGGTTTAGGGGCTAATGCGCTAGGCTTGCTTGCTGCCCACCGGGGGGCCTCACTGGTTTGATTTGCTAATCAAATTTTTTATGAGCGACGGTCGTTGAGAATAGATGATACACTATACGAATAAGAGTCAGCGGCCATGTTTTACAAGGACTCTTGAGAAAATTTTAGACGTCTCAACATTTCCGGCTCTCGGTGCATTAAAGATATGCCTCGCGGCGATTCCTGCCCGTGGGCTAGAATTAAAAAAAACAATCTCTCTAAAATTATTTTTAATTCTAGACTTAATAAGACGAGCGCAAGCCTCGTCTAATACATAATTCCGCAAAAGTCCAGGTAAACATGTACCACAGCGTTGTTATGTGCTAGCGCTTCATTGTACTCGAACCATGTTTCTAAGAAAATACTTTCTGAAACGTCCACCAACATACAATTCTGCATAAGAGTATTATATGCCTTAACGGAATTAAGCATGCCGTATTATGTAAACGAAGCTGTAGCTACGTAGAATAACTGCATTGAGGTTCGTCTGAGTATATTCTGTCGGAAAAATCAGATACAGCTGTCAACACGTTGTGAGTAACCAGGAAGTAATTGCGTCCGAGCTTGCCTTAATTCATACGGACGTAAATATTCGTCAATTAGTGTTTTATGCACGGTATCCACTATTAGGTCATTAGTGTATACTGTGGACCTCACGTTTGGGAATAAACAAATTGGCCAAGACAGGCTCATTGCTCGCCAGTCGCGGTCGCCAGGTTTATTGAGTCTCCACTTCTTTGTGTAAAGCCATCTACAGAGTCTCATCTACGAGACGTTCGTTGTGATATAGTTTCATCACAGAAATAACTGTAGCCACTGATGCCATTCGAAATATGTCTGGATATTTTGAAAACGTGTAACAGAATTAGTGCCATTGCTACAAAAATGTGCAGAAGTTAAAAAGACAGAGCTTTATCTTTACATTAATTGATTGATTTATTGTTCGCTTGGCATGCATACCTAAATACACATGTCACCCTTTTATATCAGGGGCGCTAAAAGCGGCAGCATATATGTATATTATGTACCTACGCATCCATATAATCCATGTCTACCTCAATTCCTACTGAGTGCTTGCGTTCCATTGGGACAACCTCTCCTTTGTAATATCGACCAGGTCATTTCTAACATTTGGTTCTAGAGCTAGGGCCTCCGACAGCTCTATATCTCTGCTCCCCCCTAAGGCTATACATTCGTTAATAATATGCTCGATTAACTCATTCTCTAGCCCACATGCTCGACATTCTGCACTTTGTCCCTCCTTATATTTAGTCATATGTATCCTTGTATCTAAGATCCCTGCCTTGGCGTCTGCCAATAGTCCACTCGTTCTTGAATTATCGTATACCCATTCTACCCCGCTCCTTTCCAGCTTTTTCTTTCCATATAAAGTTGCCAAACTTGATCTGGAACCCATCGCCAATTTCCATTTGTTTGTATATAACTTGTTTACCTTCAATTTCACCATTTTTACTGATACCCTTGCTTCTGTCCATTACTGACGATTGTACCCAATCTTTCTAGCTGCGAACTTTACTCTGCAATCCCATTCCGTCTTAATCCTAAGTTCCGTCCTTACCAGCTGCATCTGTTTAACCCATCTTTTATTTGTGACATTTTCAATCCTACTACTAAATCTTAGCTTGCTTTGTACTTCCCTTTGTATACATTTTGACATTCCCCCTTCTCCCTCAATAAATTCCCTGTCACAATTAAAACGGCAACCCAATGCAAATCTTATCACCTCTCTTTGTATTGTTTCTAACTTTTTTCTCAACCCCGCGCTATGGACCAGAGAGGCATTAGCAAAGGTCAATCCTGGCACATGCATGGCCTTCCATATATTCCTTATTACTTATATATTTATTAAACCCCCAGAAGCCCTTACACCTTACTGCATTTCTTTCTCTTTCAGCCTTCTTCTTTCGTATTATCTCTTCTTCTTCTAAATAATCATCCCCTGTAGTCATTATCACCCCAAGATACTTGTACTGACGTTTATAATCCAATTCCTTTCCTGTACTACAAGCTTCTTTGCCCCCCTAGTCCCATTAAATACTACAACTGCGCTCTTTTTTCATTAAACGCCATGCGCAGTTCCTCCGCTGCTTCCCCACATGCATTTAACATTTGCTGAACTTCGCTAGTGCCCCGCCCTAACACTATCATATCGTCAGCACGGGTGTCTTGATATAAGCAAGTATTATCCCTTTCCCCCAAAATGGATTGGATGAACTTTTGAACATCCAGTAAACTGCGGAGTAGATTGCTGGAAAGTTTGATCTGACAGCGTCGAGAAGGAATTAAAGGCATTTCTAAAATCGAGTTTTATTAACACCCTATTTAATGCCGAGTTCATATTTACAACGGCTCTTGAAGCGTGGACCGCAGTCTTCTTTAATTAAATAACACATATGTGCTATAGCTCTCCTAAATCACTTTCATAAGCGATATTGCCTTTGTACACTGTTCGAGATGACACAGATCACATGATTACCCGCATAGGTTGCATTTACAGTCGGTTGATATCTCATTACCTCTATTAATTCTACAACTCAGTTGCACGGGAGCAACTATGTCGACAATCTGCGCCACAAATTTGCGGTTTAGCACTAAACACGCCTGGCCGCCGCAATAAATTTTCAACTGCTACTGGGCGGAGATTGCCGTCTTTTTAAAGCTACAAGGTTAGCTCCATAGAAATTACAAAGTGCGAACCCTTGTGGGCGGTCATTCACGACAAGGTTGCAGAAGACCATCAGAGCAAGGAGGAGAGGGCAGATCTAATCACCTTTTCCCCATATATTATTATTATTATTATTATTATTATTATTATTATTATTATTATTATTATTATTATTATTATTATTATTATTATTATTATTATTATTATTATTATTTCAAGCAAATTTATTTAGGAATTTAATATATACATGTGAATGTTTAAATCCACGGCGCCGATGGCTCACTCCTCATCTATCACTCGTGTCCGAGTGGGAGTCTTGCCCGATCCCTGACGCGAAGACGCGGGTCCATCCAGTCTTTCATAGTTCCGAGCACCGAAATCGCGTTACCTCTCTGAATCTCTAGGGAAAGCCGTTGGCAGAAGAAAGTGCCCGTCCTCTTGTCCATCGAAGCCTGCTGTAAAGCGTCGCCAACCTGGGAAATTAGCGTCGTTGTGAGGGGCCCAGGGCCACCCAGCGTCTCGAATGCGAAGGGTGAAAAGTGGCACGCCCGGCCTGAGTTCGCATACTTTCTTATCATTGATGTCTCGGCGCGGGAGGCGGCAGTTCCTGGACGAGAAGCGCCGGGACCGACAAGGGAGAAGTCAGAGAGTCGGTCACCGTCGCATCCCACACCAGGGAACGACCCTTGTAGAAAGGTATCAAAGTCAGGCCGTCGGGCCGCTTGCCATCGTCTCTAGAAAGACCAGGCGGTTCCAGGACGCAAGGGATTCCGGCCTTTCGCAACGACCTTGTAAGAATGTCATTCAAAGCGGTGTGACGTGGTCGCCGGCCCGCCGAGTGAGCGCAAGACAGGCCGTGTCTGGCCAGGCGTCCGACAGGCTCGCCACAAGTGCATCTGTGTGGCTCTACCAAATCAGCTCCCAGTCTCAGGCCCACGCAGATCCGGGTGGATTGGTCGTCAAGGCGGGTACTCAATAAGTCAGCGGGGAGTGGGTGTAGCCAGTCGCTCGCTCCTGGGCGAGCGACGACAAGAAGGCGCGCTCTATCCTGATCGTCACCGCATTCTTCAAGCAACTCAGTAAGCGAAGATTTGTGTACCTTCTCGGCCCAGGCCCTCTAGCAGGCAAGTCTATTCATATCAGGCGGTGAAGCTTGGAGTCCAGCCGCTATAGCGTCGCGAGTTGCCTCAAACAATGCCCAAGCCCCCGGCGGGAGCAGGCGTTGGACATGACCCAACGTAGCGTAAGTCGAGGCGGCCACGGCAGGGCCTGCCAAGGAGCGGGCCGAGAGAAGACCAAGACCGCCCATGGAGGTGGGGAGAGCCGCCTGGCGCACCTCTCGTGGTCGTAAGTTCAGACCCAAAACCGTCTCGAGGGCCTCCACCACCTGGTCGTCGAATGGTTGGGGAAGCTGGTTGAGTGTACCCGAACAGTACATGGATCGTATGATATGTACGATGCGACACGCGGAGAACGACGAGCGGAGTAGGTAAAGCCCGTGGTGGGCTCCGACCAGAGGCAGACGTTCTTGCATCGCCCACAATCTGTCCATCATGGGGTCGAGTAGACTCGACAGTGCAGATGGTAGGACCGGTGCGCCAAGGAGCGTAACTTCGTGTTCAGACACGACTTTACACCCCGGTAGTAACGCAAATAAGGCACTCAATGTGGGGTCGTCCGGGTCTGTCCCCGGCGCGAACACCTCGCATTTGGCCGTGTTTAACACCAGGCCATTGACTGTCTCAAAGGCAAGAATTCTGCGATCCGAGTAAGCCCTCTATCAGTCCACCGAGTGTGCCATCGTCGAGGTACCAGGCGTTGAAAGGCACTTGTATTGAGTTGACCAGCTCACGTATACCCAGGCTGAATAGAGCCGGCCCCAAGGGGTCTTCCTGCTGTATACCCGATGCCGAGGACAACGTGTGGGCCCCAAATTCACCAAGTTAAAGATTTCCGGTACTGCATCACTTACTGCACGAAGTAAATGATCCCTTCGAATAGTATTAAATGCATTGCGAAAATCCAACTTCAAGAATGCCGTTCGGGGCGGGCTTGATTGAACGAAGGCTCTTGCTGGATGTACAGCTGCCTCCGCCCCGCCTGCTATGCCAAAACCCAACTGGTGCGGGCCAAGCTGCTCAATGATAAGATTTTTGGCCTCACGACAGGCTATTTTTGCAGCAATCCTTCGTATCGTGAGAGAACAGGCGATCGGGCGAATCGATGAGTCTTTTTTGGGGAGTGCGAATAGCTTGGCGCCGAATATAATCTCCATGACCTCAGTCGGCAGTGTACCCCATCTCAAGACGTCCACCACTCTGGCAAGTGCTGCGGCCAGTCTCCTTGCCACCGGTCCAAGCACGGGTGCAAGAAGGTCCTTCAGATGACGCGGACGCAAAGCGTCAGGACCGGCGGACGAACTGGCCGGAAAGCTGGCAACAGCTCCCAAGACATCATCGACTGAAGAGTGATGTTGCGTCATAGAGTCAGGAGGGTCCGGAAAAACCGAGTCCGATAAGCAGGGGGTGCTTGGCGGCAAGCGAGGCCAGGCTTCGTCTCCCGAAACAAACGAGTCCGTAGAGCATAGTAAGCGGGCCGCCTCGAAAACGTCTCCCTCGGACAGTTTAGACGAAACGCGGCGTGCCGAGTCCTCAGGGGAGTCGCACGCATCTGATGTGACTCTTCTTACACCACCTACGCGAAATTCGAACCGCCAGCCATCGCGGAACGCACTGAGGTTCGACCGAACAGTCGCTGCCAAAGAGGTGGACGACAAAGTGCGAGGTGGCAGTTGAAGGACCACGTAAGCGAATGACAAGAGCGACTCCCACGAGGGGACGTCGTTGTTGGCCGCCACAAGGTCGAGGACGTCGCATAGGGACTTAGCAACCAAAAGCCTCACAGCCCGAGGGATTACACGCATTACCCTAGATTGTTGCGACGCAAGTATGAGCCTGTCGACCAGCGACTCTCTAGGCTGTAACGGGAGTGCTGGCGTGGACGAATCGGGAGTTGTAGACGTGGGACAAACTTGGTGAATAGGGAGACCGCGGCGAGTAAAGTCCCGGCCGCATCTGGGGCAAGTGACCCTTACGGGAGGGTTACTTGCTACTGAAACGGACAGACGAGGGGGATGGGGAGCTGCGCCGGGGGACTGAGTGAGCTCAGGGTTCATCATTTGGGAGCTGGTGCGGAAGACACCAAGCCTTGCAGCAACGGGGCTAGGGCGAGCAGGGGACGCAGTGCCTTCACAATGCCTCGAAGAGTGTCGCCTAGTTTCGGGTTGATGCGAGCGAGCATAGACACGGCCTTGGACAAAGAACCGAAATCAAGGTCGTCGGTCGACTTAGATGGGCGCGCCCGAACACGGGTGACGGCGCGGCCGCGCGGAACCGGTTCACTCAGAGCCAATCGACGATGACGATTGGAAGGGCGGCGAAAAGCGGCTTTGACTTGTTTAGAGGGTCCTGCTTCAGGAGGTGGCAGAGTCTTCGCACGAAGTGTAGATTTTCGCGGAGCGGGGTCGGCCGAAGAGGGGGAAGCACGATCTCAGCACGCGCTGCCGAAGGTTCCAGAGCCGCATCCGGGGAGGCTGGTATCACCAGGCGACGTACGGCAGCCGCGTAGGTGCTTGGTGCAGATGTGCCTGGCCGAGTAGGTGCAGGATCCGGGACAACGACCAGGGTGGGCGCCGGCGTCGACAACTGCGCATGTTAAAGCATGCGTGAGCCGAGCAAAACCTTGCTTTTCTCGCGGGCTAATGCAAAAACGGGGCAGCCCGAGTCTCCTCTAGGGTGGGGGCCACTGCAGTCTACGCAACGAGGTTTCGACATGACGCGGCTAGGTGGTCGTGCTCACCACATCTTCTACACGCACGAGCGCGAGTGCAGCGAGTTGCCGTGTGGCCAGTGCGTTGGCAATTAAAGCAGACAATCGGTGACGAAGCTTCAACCGACACATCATGGTCCTTCCACACAATAAAGACCTTATTATTATCATTATTATTATTATTATTATTGGGTAAAATATAAACAAGTACATACGCCTCAATTAGTGGCTCTTTTATATGCCTGGGCTTGGAGCCGTCCGGGCCTTCACTTGAGCCGTTTGAGAATTTCTGGATCGCTGCTCTGACTTCACTGGGGTGATGTTGATTTGGCCGGCTGCTGAGACGTTGGGTGGGGGATAAGCCGATGCTTCTGGCATATCCGTATTTTTCGCTAAGTATGCGATGCGTGTTGGAGTCTTGTGGAGCCAAATTCAATTCGTTGAGATAAAAATGCGTGCTGCTGCAGAAATATCTCCCTGATCCAGCTTTGCCTGCACCTCCCGGGCTCTTTACCTATTATCGTTTCTGCTAGTCTTCGGCGCCGCGCACGGAATGGCATTGAGTGAAGCACGACTCCTGAATCGACTGATGTTGTCCCGGACAAGTGAACACAGTGACTGCCCTTTCGCCTTTTGATGCCAGTGAGAGATATTGAAGACGTTGCGAAATGAGCCAGACGGGACCACAAATCCAGATAATTTGTTGAGCAAACCGACTTGGTCGTGTTGGACAGTTCGGCTGCGACTGTGGGCCTCACATTACGCGGAACGATCGAGAGCATCTTAAGATTTTAACGGACAGCGGACAGTCGTTGAACAGTGCGAGCAAGGGCAGTTGATGGTGAGATCGGGGCCGGAGTTTGTACTGTCGACGCCGAGGTTGATGGCGCCGTGGTGTTGTTCTGCGTCATCGGCGTCGCCCACTGACGAATATTTTGTTGTCTATTTGTCATTGGGATCAAGAGAAGAGGACCCCGTATTGACACTAGCTGCTCCGCCGCCAGTGCTCGTCACAGGTGACCATGGTTGAAGTGACGGCGTCACAACAGAACGCTTGTGGAGCTGCCAAATGAGGTTGCTCCACTATACTCGAATCGAGCGCTGTGCGGAGAGCCAGTTCCAGCTGTCCGCGAAAACCGTCAGAAGCCACGTTAGGGGCGCCGCCAGGAATCATAGAACAGCATGTAGTAGTTAAGATAGACGGAAAGACAATTAACCAAGTTACGGATATACGGTTCATTGGAGTACATCTGAAAGACAACTGTCGATTGAAGATGTAAATTAATGAGCTGAAAGAACGCGCCCTTAAAGTTCTAAACATATTCAATAATCTGTGCGGACTCTCTTGGGGAATATCTCCACCATCTGCCGTTAAAAATAGCCAAGGCGCTTTTCTCGTCGAAAGTGGACTACATCTTGCCGTTAATGACCAACCTGAAAAAAAGAGACAACCGATCTAGACGCAATGACTGCAGTATGTGCTAAAGCAGCGCTGAGTTTACTCCCTATGACCGGTACACAAACCGCTCTGGCAGAAGGTGGCCTTATGCCCACTAACATACGACAACAGTTTCCAATGAAGCGTATATTAATTAGATTAGCCAGAAGTGGCAATAAGCTACTGAGATTAATCCAGGACGAACGTCGAAATGCCAAGGCAGGTGCCGCCCTAGAGGACATTCCCGAACTGAGCGACGGGATGCAAGCTCCTGATAAGCATGTATTTGATATGTCAATTTTAAGCATATGCCTGTGTTACTATCTGTACCGAACATCTAGAAAAAGAATGAACAGGACTCTTGATATTTAAAGACTGCCGTCGAGCATCAGATAAGCTTACTCTCACAGGAGTATTTGTCAGTGATGTTCAGCGATGGGTCTCAGTAAGGTTTTACCGGAGGAGCAGGAGTTGTCATAATGAAAACCGGGACAACTTTAGCGGTACATATCGGCAACTGCCAGAGTTCAACCACGGCAGAAATTGTGGCAATGCATGTATTCGCTCTTCAAGACGATAATTCCAAGAACACGGTTATCTTCTGCGACTCTAAAGCGGCGCTGAAAGCTATTACAGCTGCAGACCCATCGGGTCCAAACTCAAATCTCATTCAGTGCGCTCTTCGCTGCGCAGGCCATCTCAAGGCACGGCTGATACTACAGTGAATTCCAGCTTACGTTAATATATGAAGAAACGAGGCAGCTGACGAGGACGCCAGAGACGCCCTACAGAAAAAAGAAGGTGGATCGCGTATGCCTGGTGCCGCTTTCTTCAAATCATGTCAAAGCTAAAGTGTTGAAACGCAGTTGTCAAAAATGGGATGCACTGACAAACGGGATCTTACAAAAGCGTATTATTAAGGGGATCGGGATGCATTTTGCAGAATCACATGACTTAAGCGGGGCCTCCTGTAGATGTGCTGTTACGGTTTACCATCTGAGACGTGCCAAGGGTCTGAGCGGAAGCACGCTCAACCAAATTAAGGGCTCAACCAAACGTCTAAAGCGTAAAATATACACCTGTGTCTCTGATGTGAGACTATCCAGGCAAACTGGAAAGAGCAGTCGAAAAAGTTCTTTGAATTGCTATTCCGATTTGCGCCACTATGGCATCAATTATAATTGATAGTATCTTCTTCGTGACACATTTCACCACATTGTCAATGCTGTTAGTTTAGAGAACGTCATTGGTAATCTGTCTTTGCTCTTTGATCACCGTGGCAGCAGCGGGCTGGGCCTTGGAAGAAGTCACAGGTACGATTACCCCGTTCTGGACCATAGTAGAGACATTTTCGAAAACAAGGATGATGACTGAATATCGGCCACAGATCTTAACTGGCGTATGAACCAGTATACCTCCGACTAAGGTTAAACTTAGCAAAGTTTCTCTGTCTTCTGCTTTCTCTGCGACGGTAACGAGTTCGCCGGCTCGTGTAAAACGAGGTTCCTCAACTTTTCATTTTATATTATTATTATTATTATTATTATTATTATTATTATTATTATTATTATTATTATTATTATTTATTCCATTTTTCAGTATTTCCCTACAATTGTGGGACCCAAACGTGTACCCGCGTAGGCTCAACCCCCCTTCTTCTCAATCCATAGAGCCGATGATAGCGGCGGCGTTTCCCCTACACACTGCGAGCGAAAGTTGCTGACGCAGAAACTCGCCCTTGCGCTGGTCACCCGTGTTAGCACTAATTTTGACACCTAGGTCTTTGAGAAGGATACTTGTGCTCTTGCTGATCGGGCCCATCGTTTCCATGGCGACGGGTACGAAGTGATATCATCCTCCCCAAATCAGAGTATTTGCGTTTCTGTGCGATCTCGGCATGTTCAGCAACCCACCCTGACCTGATGGCGCTGAGCATCAGGTATGACGGAGCCACTGTACATGATACCGTGGCATCCCATACCAGGCATTTGCCGTTGGACCATGGCGGGATGGTGACGCCGTCTGGTCTTTTGTCGTCTTCGAGGCCCTACCTGGGCTCCAGGGTGCTTGGTATGCCGGCTCTACGAAGAGCCTTCTTTAGGATCGCGTTGATTTCTGCGTGTCTGGGAGCCCTACCAGGGCTTTTAGTGCAGCTCAAAGGGTGCAGTCCGTCCTCATCCACTGTTTTTCCACACGCCTTACCCTCGTATGGCTCACATATGGGAGCGCCTATTCTCAGAGCGGCCACCATGCGGAAGGAGGTGTTGTCCAGCATGGTGCCCAGCTGTGATGAAGGAAGTGCTCTTAGGAAGCCACTGCTGAAAGTGTCACGGGCAGCTATGAATACCGCTCTCTCTGTCGGGGATTGGATGTCATCTAAGATCGTGCGAGCGGTCGTTTGACACTTGTAGCTGTCAAGCATGTGCTGTGTAGGGTGTTGCTCCCAGGGGCCAGGGCCTATCGATTGTCTAGCTGCCAGCTCAGCTTCGTCCCTCCTTCCGCGCAGCACAGAATGAACATCCGGTTCTAACAACGTCTCCGCAAGCCCCGAGAACTCTATGATAGAGGCCGCGTAGCACAACGAAGCAAGCTCTGCCACGGACCTTAGTCCCAATTCTCTTTCGCTGAGAGGAAGTGTGGCCCTTTCCCAGATTCTGTCGGTAAGGGCCACGTTTAGAACTTCACTCAGTATCTCCATCGCCACCTCATCAAATGCTTGCAAATTATCACAGTGGTGACCTGTGGGGGACATGCGTAGAATGTTTAGCCTAGGTGATCCTAGGCTGTATCTCCATAGGCACAAAGTAGCCTGTGCGTGCATCGCCAATAGCCGAGTTTTGATACACCGGAGGGCGTCCCGTTTATCCAGGATAGTTTTCGAGATCTTCCGAGATCCAATTCGCGCTCCCAGGACTTCCAGGTCAGGCAACTCAATTATCTTTGTACCGGGCAGTGCTAATTATTATTATTATTATTATTATTATTATTATTATTATTATTATTATTATTATTATTATTATTATTATTATTATTATTATTATTATTATTATTATTATTATTTAATATGTCTTAGAGCAATACAGTTGTGAGGTGTGAATGTGTATCCTCATTATTTTATAGTTTCTTTCTTGCTGTTGTCAGCCCATCGCACCTAATATCGACGCGGCGTGTCCTCTGCAAACTGCCAATGAAAGCAGCTGCCTCAGAAAGTCGCCTTCGCGTGCATCTCCGGTGTTTACTTGTATTCGATCACTTAAGTCTTTAATAAATGTCCTTGTTCTTCTGCTGACTGGGCCCATTGTCTCCATTGCAATCGGCACGAAATTGTATCTAGACTCTAACTCTGTGTATTTACGCCACTTTTTTTTCTCTGCGTGTTCGGCCACCCATCCCGCCTCGGTAGCGCTGTGGCACACATAAGACGGTGCGGCTGTGCAGAAGTTGGGTTCCAGCATGCTAGGTATTCCCGCCCTCCGGAGAGCTCTTTGAATCACTGCATTTATTTCTGTGTGCCTGGGAGCCCGACCTTGGCTCTTGATGCAGCTCAACGGGTGGAGGCCATTCTTCTCTACTGGTGGTGAGCACTCGGGTCGACTAGCGCCTCTGCCAGCGGGCTGAATTCTAGCACAGACGCTGCGTAACATATTCTTAACCAATTCTACTGCTGATCGAACACCCAGTCCACCTTCTCTTATGGGGAGGCTTGCTCTTCGCCACGTATCGTCCGTGAAATCGATGTTAAGGACTTCACTCAGTATATCTCTCGTAGAGTCGTCATACGCTTGCAGGGCGTCGGGACATTGGCTTGTCGGTGAGGTGCGCAATGTGCAGTTGAATTTCGGGGAACCCAAACTATATCTCCAAAGACATAGTGCAGCTTGTGAGTGCATGGCCAACAAACGAGGCCGTGTCTGCAGCAACGCCCGGCGTTTTTCTGTTAAGGTCTTGTAAATACTTTGTGGACTAAGTGGAGCCCCAAGAACTTCTAACTCGGCCGGGTTAACTTGCTTACAGCCTGGTAGAACGGCAACAATGGTTTTGCGTGCTTCGTCTCGTTCCTGGGTGTCCCCCCAAACCGTTATAACATCGCACTTGGAAAGATTAAGGATTGTCCCTCCTTCATTTGCAAACTCTATTACCTTAAGTATGTCAGCGGCCACCACCTCTGTCGGTCCTCCTAATGTACCATCATCCAGGTACCAGATGTTTAATGGGCTTCTTATTCGTGCCACTAGACTGGAGATTCCCAGACTGAACAAGGCGGGGCCTAGTGGGTCCCCTTGTTGCACTCCATTTGTTGATTTAAGTGGCTCTTTGTCACACCAGGATAGAAGTGACGGGTCCCTGTAGCATTGCCATACAAGTGGAAAGAGTTCCGGTACGTGTAGTCTTACTTCTTCTAATATTACGTCGCGTCGTATTGTGTTAAACGCATTGCTAAAATCTAGCTTCGCTAAAACCCGCACAGGACCGTCTGTTTCGATGTATGCTCGTACAGCGTAAACGGCTGCCTCCGCGCCTCCTTTTATAGAAACCCCTACTTGCCTTGGTCCTAAAGCTATTGTTATGGATCCCTTACTGATCGCGATGGCCACCTTTGCTACAAGTCTTCGGATTGTAAGGCCACATGCTATAGGTCTGATTGAACCGTCCTTCTTTTTTAGGGCCGTAAGATTTGCCCCGTAAAAGGTCGTCAGGCAAGAAGAAGGCAGGCTGCCGTTTAGTGCCGAGGCCACCAGAAAGCAAACTTCTTCCAGAAGTCTCCCGGATGAGGGTACTGAGTTGTCAAGCATGTCCCGGAGATGTCGGGGACGCAGTCCATCTAATCCAGGTTCAGATGCTACGGCGGAAGATCGGACGGCGTCAACAACCAATTTATAATATACGGTGTGTTCTCTTGTTGTTACTGGTGCCTGGGAGGATCCTAGGCGTTCGCTTGCGTCTGCTAATGGAGGGGGGTGCTTCTTTCTTAACTCCTGCTCCGTGTGATCGTTAAATGGTGCAAAAGAGTCGGTCGAAAGAAGGATCCGTGCGGCAGAACGTACATCACCTTCAGCTAATTTGCGCTCTGCCATCTTCCCCCTGTCGTGATCTGTATCAAGTGATGTGTCGTACTGTATAATGTTACGGTTACACTCGTCTAAGAGACTTGCGAGTGTTTTCCACCGCGATTCAGTAACGTTCTTTCTGATTATTTGGCATAATGATCGATCATTGTTTCTCAGTGCTGGGATGCGTAGCAAGAGTATTGGCAATATTAGAAGCTTCTCCCAGGACGCGTTGGGTTTCCTTGTGTTGAAGTTGGAGAGTGCTTCAGCGTATGCTGCGCAGCATATTTCTCTAACTCCTCTGGGTATCACTTTGACTAGTTTAATGTTTCGATGCACCCGGGCCAGAGAACGAATTAGCGTAATTGAGTCGAGGGTCGTATCCGATGGCCTGTTCGGGTCGTCTTGTGCCGAAAGCGACGCAGGCGACGACGTGTCTCTCAAGGGTTGACTGAGTGGAGGCCGATTATCTGCCGGATGGAGACGTGTCGTATGCATACGCAAGCCCCGGAGTGACCTTAGGGACTTCCTGCATATTTCGCAGGTATATGACTGTTGTGATCGTAGTTGGGGTTGATCGGGGTTTGTATGGGCTGAAGGTAGGGAGCTCATGGTTAACTCGTAGTTTTCTGATTATTATTATTATTATTATTATTATTAATTAGTTAACATTACTATTATAGACATGGTTATTGCATTAATATTCCATGACATTATAATTACATTATTACGAACAATAACATTATATGTTAACACTATCTTATTAAGTAACATTTAACACTATCTTATTAAGTAACATTTAACACTATCTTATTAAATAAACTTTATAGTTCTCACCGACTAAAAAAAAAAAAAAATAACATTATTATGTGGTATTGCTGCTGCTTCTCTAGTGATGACAAAGTGGTTGCTGTGGCTGTCGCGCGATGAGTTGTTGAAATCACTGTTGGCGCCACTTTGTAGATTAGCTGTTCCAACATCCAAATTTAGCTGAGCAGCCGTTAGAAATCGAATTTAAACGGCAGCGGCGTGCCGCTGGGAGCCTACGGACCGTTACGCGAATGGTTTCGTTTTGCTTCACCATTTCGTGTGGATCTTAACAACCTCATGGCTGCTCAAGCCTCTGTCCCATAGTCACACACAGTACACCAAACCGATCACT